>JAWPHD010012208.1:0-77577 GCA_037043455.1 Cyrtodaria siliqua
GTTTATAATTATTGTCTGTGTTATAGAGGAGGAACTAGAAAGCCATGTTTGTGTTAGCGTATGAATTTTAGTAAAAACACATAAAAAAATCTTTAATAACTGCTGAAACTTCTCTTGGATCACCTATTATTAGAAAATATCATATAAGACCTTTCAAAAGATGTGTTGTTCATTTAAGATGTAGAGTGTTTTCCTCTAGTATTAAGTGCAATTCCAAGAGGTGCAGTTGTTGTAATTATTTATCTTGCAAGTCCACCATTAAATCAACTGTCAATGGAAGAATGCTTAATGTAGCTTCTAATGTTGATTGATGTACATCTCACCTCATTTATGTTTTGACTTGTAATGTACCAAGTTGTGGTATGTTAAACAGGTTGATCTTTAAAAAGTTTGATTTCATGAAATAAATACAATACAGGAAATCCCAAAATGTTAAATACATTATAGTTTCGTCAGTCAGGTCATAGTTCCAATAATGTCGATGTTCAGGGGTTTGATATATATATTTACAGTAAAACTCACTTATAGTGAACTCAGTTTGAGCGAATACTCGCTTATTACTCGCTTATAGAAAAGTTTTTTCAATTCCCCGGCTAGCTCCTTTATTTCATATAAAAACTTACGGATATAGCGAACTTGGATATAGCGAATTCTCGGTTATAGCGCAGTAATTTTGTATTCCCCATTCAAAGAAAGCAGAGTAAATAATATTTTTTATAGTGAATCGGCCATTTTTGCTTACAATAACTTCGGCATATTTCGGTATCTTCCGGCATAGAACGTAAGCCTGTTTTTCACAACTTTGTCAAAAGAAAGGTGTTAACATGATTCAACGAGTTTATTAAATGGGTTATTTGACAGCTTATTTGATATACGTTCTAAAGCGTCTATCAGGGATATTCAGTTGGAAATTTTTTATACGCCCGTTTGAAAAATGGGACGTATTATGGTATGGAGTTGTCTGTCCTGTCTGTCCGTCTGTAAACGATTGCGTATTCCAGACGATAAGTCCGAAACCATTACACCTACACTCGTGAATCTTCATAGGTACATTGCCCTAGGTGAGAGGAGGATCCCTGTTATTTTTTGGGGTCAGTAGGTCAAAGGTCAAGGTCACCATGACCTTAAATAGACAAACACATTCCGGATGAAAATTCCAAAACCATAACACCTACACTAGATATTATAAGAGGAGGATCCCTATTGCTTTTGTGGAAATTTTGGTCAAATGTCAAGGTCATCATGACCTTATATAATAGAAAAACGCATTCCGGGAGATAACTTCGAAAACCATAACACTTACACTCATGAAACTTCTTAAGTACATTGCCCTAGATGAAAGATCAAGGTCAGGGTCAAAATAAGCATTCCGCACAATAACTTCAAAACCATAACACCTACAATCATGAAACTTCATAATAACATTGCCCTAGGTGAGAGGAGGTTTTTGGGGCCAGTAGGTCAAAGATCAAGGTCACGGTGACCTTATATGGAAATATGCATTCTGCACAGTAACTTCAAAACCATAACACCTACACATTCGAAGAATAAGAGAGCTTATGTAATCACCACGGGGTCAGCGTCCCACATCAAGGTTTGCGTGTAAGCTGTGTTTACAAGTCTATATCTCTTACATTTCTTATCCTAGCACAACCAAATTTGGCCATGGGCTTCCTTATAGCATTATCTTAAGGGCTGCATAAGCAATTTTGGTTCCTGTGACCCATGGGCTCCCATGGAACCGAAATTCTGATAGCCCTTAAAATGTGTCTGTTTCACATCAAATTTTGCGTGTAAGCTGTGTTTACAGGTCTATATCTCTTGCATTTCTTGTCCTAGCTGAACTGAATTTTGGAATTGGTTTCCTTATAGTATGTTGTAAAGGGCTGGGTAATTAATTTTGTCTTCTGCAAATTCTGGGCTCCCATGGAACCCAAATAGTGATGGCCCATAAAATGTGCAATAAAGGCAGATCTAGGTTTGCATGTAAGCATGTATATATCTATAAATTTGGTTTGGGATTTCTTATAGCATTATGCATCTTATTCATACTTCACTCATATTGGGGCATGGGCTCCCTCCTCCACCCTGCACTCACTCCCCCCCCCCCCCCCCCCACCGCACTCCTCCACAATTATTTTTTTAAAACTTTTATTTTTACATATTTCTGTGTTGTTTTGGTCTATTTTTACACATATGTTGCCCCCTCACCGCCCCCCACCTCTCCCCCCCCCCCCCTCACCCACCCCCAACTTGAAACTCTATTTTTTTTTTTTTTTTTTACATATTTCTGTGTTGTTTTAGTCAATTCTTACAAATATATGTTGCCCCCTCCCCCCCACACCCCAAGCCCCCCCCCCCCCCCACTTGAAACTATTCTTTTTTTCTTTTTTTTTACATATTTCTGTGTTGCTTTTGTCAGTTGTTACACATGTTGCCCCCTCATCCCCTGCCCCCCTCCCCGCCACCCCCCCCCCCCCCCCCCCCACTCGAAACTGGAATATTTTTATTAGCTCTACTGATCAGAGGCACATTACCCTAGGTGAGAGGAGGAACTCTATTGCTTTTGGGGTCAGTAGATCAATGGTCAAGGACACTGTCATCTTATATAGAAAAATGCATTCCTCATGATAAATTAAAAAATTGAAACACCCACACTTTTAAAACTTTATACATACATTGCCCATGGTGAGTGGAGAAACCCTAATGTGTTTTGGTCAGTAGGTCAAAGGTCAAGGTCACTGTCACCTTATATGGAAATATTCAAAACCATAACACATACACTCATGAAATTGCATAGGTTCATCATCTTTGTTGAAAGCAGGAACTCTATTGCTTTTGGGGTCAAGGTCACTGACTTTATATGGAAATATGAATTCTGCGTAATAACTTTAAAACTGTAAACCTACATTCATACAACTTCATAGGTACATTGCCCCAGTTGAGAGGAGGAACCTTGATGCTTTTGGGGTCAAAGGTCACAGTGACCTTATACGGAAATATGAATTCCGCATGATAATTTCAAAACCGTAACAACTACACTCATGAAACTTAATAGGTGCATCGCCCTTGTTGAAGGCAGGAACCGAATTTCTTTTGGACCCAGTAGGTCAAAGGTCAAGGTCACAGTGACCTTATATGGAAATATGCATTCCACACAATAACTTCAAAACTGTAACACCTACACTCATAAAACTTCATAGGTACATTGCCCTAGTTGATAGGAGGTACCCTATTGTTTTTGGGGCCGGTAGGTCAAGGTCACCATGAACCGATATGGAAATAGACATTCCATCTGATAACATCGAAACCATAATACCCACACTTATGAAACTTCATAGGTACATTGCCTTTGGTGAGAGGAGGAACCCTATTGTTTATGGTTCAATGGGACAAAGGTCAAGGTGGCTATGACCATATATGGAAATAGGCATTCCTCACGGTAACTTCGAAACTATAAGACCTACACTCAAGAAATTTCAAAAGTATATTGACTTTGGTAAGTGGATGAACGCTATTGATTTGGGGTCATTTGGTCAAAGGTCACCCTGACATTATATGAAAATAGGCATTTTGTGGGATAACTTCAAAACCATAACACCTACACTCATGAAACTTCATAGGTACATTGCCCTTGGTAAGAGAAAATATTGTATTTCATTGGGATTAGCAGGTCAAGGTCGCTATGACCTTATGTTGTAAAATGCATTCTGCACGATAACATCAAACCCATAATACCCCCACTGAAGAAATTGCATGTTGCATTGACGTTGGCAAGAGAAAGAACCTTATTGTCTTTGGGGTCAGTAGGTCAAATGTCAAGGTCACCATGACCTTATATGGAAATACACTTTCTGCCAAATAACTGTGAACACTCATGATTTGTTTGTTTGTTTTGTATGGTGTTTTACGTCATTTTCAACACATGCAAGGTTATAAATGATGATCGATTTTTTATGGTGAAGGTAGACCACCCACTTTATCCTGGGTAGTACACCTCCCGCCATCCATAAGAATCGACACTTCCTCACTTACAAGGTGAGCTCCCAGTGGGATTTGAACCCGAGCGGTGAGACACACTCATGAAACTTCATAGATACATAGTGTTTGGTCAGAGGAGGAACCCTTTTGCTTTTGGGGTCACTAGGTCAAAGGTCAAGGTCACTAGTACATATTCCAAGTGATAATTCCAGGAGTATAATACGGTTAATACTACACTCATGAAACTTTGTAGATACATAGCCCTTGGTGAAAGGAGGAACCCTATCTCTTTTCGGCTTAGTAGGTCAAAGGTCAAGGTCACCATGTATTTATATGGACATACATATTGCAAATGACAACCCGGAAATATGATACCCACCTATTCATGAGTGCATTGTCCTTGGTAAGAGGAGAAAGCCTATTACTTTTGGGTTCAGTAGGTCATCAAGGTCACATTGAACTGACAATGACTGAATCCTAAGACATTGTTTTCCTAACTGTAACTTGTAGCTATTAGACCTACAGTTTTGAAACTTTACGGAAATAGTACCTATATTAAAACAACCTCTATTAATTTTAAGCTTAGTAGGTCAGATGTCAAGGTCACTATAACCTGATCATGACAAATTCCTTCCAAGCTGTTATTCACAATATTTGATCTACAGACTTTAAACTTTATACAAATAGTATTCTTGATTAAACAACAGCCCCTATCAGTTATTGTCTTGTTAGAAGGTCAAAGGTAAGGGTTACATTGACCTGACACTTAGGAAATGCTTTTAACATAAAAACTTTAGGAAACGGGCAGCGCTCTTGTTAAGAAAGAGATCCATGGTCTTATTGCATGCAGACCAAACGGATACGAATCTTTATAAACGAAAGGCGATGCAGTCATTAATGTATTGTAATATCGAAAATTTATGTAACAGAAACAAATCGAAAAATACAATAGATTACTCAAAATGGTTTATTCAATACACAAATGATAAGGATAAACTATTAGCAGTCAAATAGTCAATGATCATCATCTCAAATCTGTACACTTCCTGTTTGCAATGATGACTCATCAAATGGTTATAGTAAACAAAAGCACCTTTGCTATAACTTATTTGTTATACTATTGTACCAAATTTGTTTTATGGATAGAGAACCTTGGTTATAGCGAAGTAATTTTTGAGGTCCCAGGGAATTCGTTATAAGTAAAGAAAGTTTTACTGTATAATGATAAACATGGCTTACTGGTCCCTGGAATATAATTTCAGATAATGATTAGCACTAAAAACTTTAAGATAAGAAGTAGACATAATTGCAGGATTAAAGGAGGTGAAAAAACGTGCAGACATCATATCCATTGGGCCTTATTATCAACAAGGATATATACTCAGTTGCAAAAGAAAGTGTACACGTTGAAAATTTTACTTAACACCCCTATGCTCGTTTTCAAGTGACAGTCCGTTCTTGATTCAACCAATTGAAAAGCCAATGACAACATGATATTGGCAATGGAATGATAAAAACTTTGGTACTAAACATGACATATTAATTTTGGAATTTATACAATTAATTCTTAAAAAAACTCTGTGTACACTTTTTTTTGCAACTCAGTATTTTTACCCTAATATTGACATTTTTTTCTGTGTTTTTCTATTTGAAATTGTAAATCTAGGTCTCATGGTCGTAGATGTAATGGTAACAGCTAATTGAAATCACGTGTAACTATGTCTGTCACTGATTTTCATACTAGTCTGGAAAGTACCTAAGTTGATTGACGAGGAAGCCATCAAAATGTTCATTTTTACAGATCCTTTGTATAACAATTCTTCCATTATTCAAAGCTACATGCAAAATGTTCTCCGAAATCAGGAATCCAAGAATTCAGAACAAATTTGTTATAATTCCTGCTGATGAAGCAGCTAATAATGTAATATATAGGAATCTCCTTGTACTTCCCTCCGTCCCACAAATCTTGTGTGCTCAACTTTTCTACAGTTTCCATCCTGTTGAAATAAAATTTGGAATACAGCTCTGACATGAGGCGGCGTCAAACTCTTAGATAGGAATGAGGTATTGTGATAAAACGTGCAGGGTAGGTAGCTTACGTGGAAAGGAAGCTTGAGATTGCATTTGGGGTCAAGGTTACTAAAATCAGAAAAACAGTTTCGCTCAATAATTTATTTTGGGAATGAGATATTAGAACGAAACTTGCTATGTAGGAACCTTTTATGTAAAGGAAGCTTAGGATTGCATTTGGGGTCACTGAGGTCAAGTACAAGGTCACTGTAAAAATAGAAAAATGATTTCCGCTTGGAAAACCTGGTTTTCATGGAATTTCCACGCTTTTTGTTTACACTATTCCATTTTATTGAGATGACAGTGGGGTAAGATTGAGATTTGGTGCACCCTAGAACTGGTTTCAACCACCAGCGGACATTATTGAGATTTGGTGCACCCTAAAACTGGTTTCAACCTAAGATTGAGATTTGGTGCACCCTAGAACTGGTTTCAACCACCAACGGCCATTTTGCCACTAACTGTTCCAAGGTGGTACTGCTATTGTCAACCCTTTTATGTTTGGGATGTCACCTAATTTTCTTTTTCCTTGTAACTGTTGTTCGTTTTATATGCATGCTTTTGGTTGACTGTGTTCTACTACATTTCCTATTAGACTTTAAACATACTTGTATTGTTTTGTGTCCTTTTTATATTGCAAAACCCGGAAGTCGTTCTTTCATATATATATATTCCACTATTTTTTTCTGCAGATGCCAGAATTTTCGCACGGTCAACTAGTCACTGATATTCGACAATTCTACAATCTGTATGGTCAAGAACACCCCGTGACTGGACGTGCCATAGCGAGAATATTCCATGGAATTGCCAGCCCGTGTTTCCCAGCTACCACCTGGGGACGGGTCAGAAGGTTCTGGAGATGTCATCTCAATGTGGACTTTAATCAGCTCATGAAGATTGCGACAACAGAATTAATTACTATGAGATGATGGAAGATTGCGACAACAGAATTAATTACTATGAGATGATGGAAGATTGCGACAACATAATTAATTACTATGAGATGATGGAAGATTGCGACAGCAGAATTAATTACTATGAGATGATGACAAGGAATTATGGGATATTGTTAACCACCGTGTCTAAAAGTCAAGTGCTAGTGTTAACAGTTTCTCGAGAGAAATTAGGTTCCTGACGTAATTGATACCTAAGACGAGGGTTTAAAAAGGGTCATCAAGTAATTTAGAAAAAAAAGTATTTAATACTGATACAATTTAATTAAGCTTAAAGTTGAACAGTCTCTGTACAACATGAGCCGATAGCAGCAGTATGGGAGTTCAATGTCTGCTCTTCAACAAAGCAGATGGAAAAATGATTGCTCAGCGAAGATCCAATACTTATAATAAAATAGCTATCCAAGATGTTTTCATTGATGTTATTTTAATCAAATCTTCACAGTCCAATGTAGTCATCAATTATATGCAAGTTTCAAGGGAATTGAAACCGGACATGATAGATGGGCCCGCCTTCAGTGTTAGCTGGGTCATTAATAAGACTGGGCACACCGATAATGCTTATTTCAGGTGATATATCTGACACACACTTCTATAATGGAAACTTGCAGACAAATATTTTGTCTGTTGTTGAAGGAAACGCAGAGATAAGTGAATAAGGTCAGGCGCGGGTTTCATCAACAATTCTTAAGTTGTATTTAAGTATCAAAAAACCTTAACTGAAGTCACTAAGTAAAACTGAGCACTAATATTTACATACCAAAAACCTTAACTGAAGTCTCCAAGTAAAACTGAGCACCAATATTTACATACCAAAAACCTTAACTGAAGTCTCCAAGTAAAACTGAGCACCAATATTTAAATACCAAAAGCCTTAACTGAAGCCACTAAGTAAAACTGAGCACCAATATTTAAATACCAAAAACCTTAACTGAAGTCTCCAAGTAAAACTGAGCACCAATATTTAAATAACAAAAGCCTTAACTGAAGTCACTAAGTAAAACTGAGCACCAATATTTAAATACCAAAAGCCTTAACTGAAGTCTCCAAGTAAAACTGAGCACCAATATTTAAATAACAAAAACCTTAACTGAAGCCACTAAATAAAACTGAACTCCAATATTTACATACCAAAAGCCTTAACTGAAGCCACTAAGACTGAGCACCAATATTTAAATACCAAAAACCTTAACTGAAGTCTCCAAGTAAAACTGAGCACCAATATTTAAATAACAAAAGCCTTAACTGAAGTCACTAAGTAAAACTGAGCACCAATATTTAAATACAGAAAACCGTGACAAGTCGCTAAATAAAACTGAACTCCAATATTTAGATACCAAAAGCCTTAACTGAAGCCACTAAGTAAAACTGAGCACCACTATTTAAATACCAAAAGCCTTAACTGAAGCCACTAAGTAAAACTGAGCACCAATATTTAAATACAGAAAACATTAACTGAAGCCACTAAGTAAAACTGAGCACCAATATTTAAATACAGAAAACATTAACTGAAGCCACTAAGTAAAACTGAGCACCAATATTTAAATACAGAAAACATTAACTGAAGCCACTAAGTAAAACTGAGCACCAATATTTAAATACAGAAAGCCTTAACTGAAGCCACTAAGTAAAACTGAGCACCAATATTTAAATACAGAAAGCCTTAACTGAAGCCACTAAGTAAAACTGAGCACCAATATTTAAATACAGAAAACCTTAACTGATGTCACAGTAAAACCGAGCACCCATACTATTCAAGTACAGTGCACTGTGGTGTTTTATAGAATTATCAGTAGCATAGAATCATTTTTTGTTAAAATTCAGTTTTCTCAGCTCATGTATTTTTTTGACTATTTTAAAATTGTCCAGGCTTGAAGATATATCATCTATAAATCTGCTTTTATGCAGCAGTGAAATGATTTGGTGCATTATTCCATACATAATGTATCACTCAGTGTAACACCTCTTTGAAAAAATGATTCTTCACTTCATGACTTATTTAATACCCGAGACATTTTTAAAAGGGTCATCAAGAAATTTACAAAAAATGTATTCAGTAATCTTCACAGTCCAATGTAATCATCAATTATATGCAAGTTTCAAGGGAATTGAAACCGGACATGATAGATGGGCCCGCCTTCTATGTTAGCTCAGTCCAAGACATGATAGATGGGCCCGCCTTCTATGTTAGCTCGGTCCCAGACATGATAGATGGGCCCACCTTCTATGCTAGCTCGGTCCCAGACATGATAGATGGGCCCGCCTTCTATGCTAGCTCGGTCCCAGACATGATAGATGGGCCCGCCTTCTATGTTGGCTCAGTCATTAATAAGACTGGGCACACCGATAATGCTTATTTCAGGTGATATATCTGACACACACTTCTATAATGGAAACTTGCAGACAGATATTTTGTGTTGTTGAAGGAAACGCAGAGATAAGTGAATAAGGTCAGGCGCGGGTTTCATCGACAATTCTTAAGTTGTATTTAAATATCAAAAAAGCTCAACTGAAGTCACTAAGTAAAACTGAGCACCAATATTTAAATACCAAAAACCTTAACTGAAGTCCCTAAGTAAAAGTGTGCAACAATATTTAAATACCAAAAACCTTAACTGAAGTCAATAAATAAAACTGAGCACCAATATTTAAATACCAAAAACCTTAACTGAAGTCACTAAGTAAAACTGAGCACCAATATTTAAATACCAAAAACCTTAACTGAAGCCACTAAGTAAAACTGAGCACCAATATTTAAATACCAAAAACCTTAACTGAAGTCACTAAGTAAAACTGAGCACCAATATTTAAATACCAAAAACCTTAACTGAAGTCTCCAAGTAAAACTGAGCACCAATATTTAAATAACAAAAGCCTTAACTGAAGTCACTAAGTAAAAGTTTGCACCAATATTTAAATACCAAAAACCTTAACTGAAGTCACTAAGTAAAACTGAGCACCAATATTTAAATACCAAAAACCTTAACTGAAGTCTCCAAGTAAAACTGAGCACCAATATTTAAATAACAAAAGCCTTAACTGAAGTCACTAAGTAAAACTGAGCACCAATATTTAAATACCAAAAACCTTAACTGAAGTCCCTAAGTAAAACTGAGCACCAATATTTAAATAACAAAAGCCTTAACTAAAGTCACTAAGTAAAACTGAGCACCAATATTTAAATTACAAAAACCTTAACTGAAGTCACTAAGTAAAACTGAGCACCAATATTTAAATACCAAAAACCTTAACTGAAGTCTACAAGTAAAACTGAGCACCAATATTTAAATACCAAAAGCCTTAACTGAAGTCACTAAGTAAAACTGAGCACCAATATTTAAACACCGAAAGCCTTAACTGAAGTCACTAAGTAAAACTGAGCACCAATATTGAAATAACAAAAACCTTAACTGAAGGCCCTAAGTAAAACTGAGCACCATTATTTAAATACCAAAAACCTTAACTGAAGTCCTTAAATCAAACTGAGCACCAATATTTAAATACCAAAAGCCTTAACTGAAGTCCCTAAGTAAAACTGAGCACCAATATTTAAATAACAAAAACCTTAACTGAAGTCCCTAAATAAAACTGAGTACCATTATTTAAATACCAAAAGCCTTAACTGAAGTCACTAAGTAAAACTGAGCACCAATATTTAAATACAGAAAACCTTGACAATCGCTAAATAAAACTGAACTCCAATATTTAATTACCAAAAGCCTTAACTGAAGCCTGCACTAAGTAAAACTGAGCACCAATATTTAAATACAGAAAACCTTGACAATCGCTAAATAAAACTGAACTCCAATATTTAAATACCAAAAGCCTTAACCGAAGCCACTAAGTAAAACTGAGCACCAATATTTAAATACCGAAAACCTTAACTGAAGCCACTAAGTAAAACTGAGCACCAATATTTAAATACAGAAAACCTTAACTGAAGCCACTAAGTAAAACTGAGCACCAATATTTAAATACAGAAAACCTTGACAATCGCTAAATAAAACTGAACTCCAATATTTAAATACCAAAAGCCTTAACTGAAGCCACTAAGTAAAACTGAGCACCAATATTTAAATACCGAAAACCTTAACTGAAGCCACTAAGTAAAACTGAGCACCAATATTTAAATACAGAAAACCTTAACTGAAGCCACTAAGTAAAACTGAGCACCAATATTTAAATACCGAAAACCTTAACTGAAGCCACTAAGTAAAACTGAGCACCAATATTTAAATATAGAAACCTTAACTGAAGTCATAGTAAAACCGAGTACCAATATTTAAATACAGAAAACCTTAACTGAAGCCACTAAGTAAAACTGAGCACCAATATTTAAATACCAAAAACCTTAACTGAAGCCACTAAGTAAAACTGAGCACCAATATTTAAATATAGAAACCCTTAACTGAAGTCATAGTAAAACCGAGTACCAATATTTAAATACAGAAAACCTTATCTGAAGCCACTAAGTAAAACTGAGCACCAATATTTAAATACAGAGAACCTTAACTGAAGCCACTAAGTAAAACTGAGCACCAATATTTAAATACAGAAACCCTTAACTGAAGTCATAGTAAAACCGAGTACCAATATTTAAATACAGAAAACCTTAACTGAAGCCACTAAGTAAAACTGAGCACCAATATTTAAATACAGAAACCCTTAACTGAAGTCGTAGTAAAACCGAGTACCAATATTAAAATACCAAAAACCTTAACTGAAGCCACTAAGTAAAACTGAACTCCAATATTTAAATACCGAAAACCTTAGCTGAAGCCACTAAGTAAAACTGAGCACCAATATTTAAATATAGAAACCCTTAACTGAAGTCATAGTAAAACCGAGTACCAATATTTAAATACCAAAAACCTTAACTGAAGCCACTAAGTAAAACTGAGCACCAATATTTAAATACAGAAAACCTTAACTGAAGCCTTAGTACTAAGTAAAACTGAGCACCAATATTTAAATACAGAAAACCTTAACTGAAGCCACTAAGTAAAACTGAGCACCAATATTTAAATACCGAAAACCTTAACTGAAGCCACTAAGTAAAACTGAGCACCAATATTTAAATACAGAAACCCTTAACTGAAGTCATAGTAAAACCGAGTACCAATATTTAAATACAGAAACCCTTAACTGATATCACAGTAAAACCGAGTACCAATATTTAAATACCAAAAACCTTAACTGAAGTCCCTAAATCAAACTGAGCACCATTATTTAAATACCAAAAACCTTAACTGAAGTCACTAAGTAAAACTGAGCACCAATATTTAAATAACAAAAACCTTAACTGAAGTCCCTAAGTAAAACTGAGCACCAATATTTAAATAACAAAAACCTTAACTGAAGTCCCTAAGTAAAACTGAGCACCATTATTTAAATACCAAAAACCTTAACTGAAGTCCCTAAGTAAAACTGAGCACCAATATTTAAATACCAAAAGCCTTAACTGAAGTCAGTAAGTAAAACTGAGCACCAATATTTAAATTACGAAAACCTTAACTGAAGTCCTTAAGTAGAACTGAGCACCAATATTTAAATAACAAAAACCTTAACTGAAGTCCCTAAATAAAACTGAGCACCATTATTTAAATACCAAAAGCCTTAACTGAAGTCACTAAGTAAAACTGAGCACCAATATTTAAATACAGAAAACCTTGACAATCGCTAAATAAAACTGAACTCCAATATTTAAATACCAAAAGCCTTAACTGAAGCCTGCACTAAGTAAAACTGAGCACCAATATTTAAATACAGAAAACCTTGACAATCGCTAAATAAAACTGAACTCCAATATTTAAATACCAAAAGCCTTAACTGAAGTCACTAAGTAAAACTGAGCACCAATATTTAAATACAGAAAACCTTGACAATCGCTAAATAAAACTGAACTCCAATATTTAAATACCAAAAGCCTTAACTGAAGCCTGCACTAAGTAAAACTGAGCACCAATATTTAAATACAGAAAACCTTGACAATCACTAAATAAAACTGAACTCCAATATTTAAATACCAAAAGCCTTAACTGAAGCCACTAAGTAAAACTGAGCACCAATATTTAAATACCGAAAACCTTAACTGAAGCCACTAAGTAAAACTGAGCACCAATATTTAAATACAGAAAACCTTAACTGAAGCCACTAAGTAAAACTGAGCACCAATATTTAAATAAAGAAACCCTTAACTGAAGTCATAGTAAAACCGAGTACCAATATTTAAATACCAATCCTTAACTGAAGCCTTAGTACTAAGTAAAACTGAGCACCAATATTTAAATACAGAAAACCTTAACTGAAGCCACTAAGTAAAACTGAGCACCAATATTTAAATACCGAAAACCTTAACTGAAGCCACTAAGTAAAACTGAGCACCAATATTTAAATATAGAAACCTTAACTGAAGTCATAGTAAAACCGAGTACCAATATTTAAATACCAAAAACCTTAACTGAAGCCACTAAGTAAAACTGAGCACCAATATTTAAATACAGAAAACCTTAACTGAAGCCTTAGTACTAAGTAAAACTGAGCACCAATATTTAAATACCGAAAACCTTAACTGAAGCCACTAAGTAAAACTGAGCACCAATATTTAAATACCGAAAACCTTAACTGAAGCCACTAAGTAAAACTGAGCACCAATATTTAAATACCGAAAACCTTAACTGAAGCCACTAAGTAAAACTGAGCACCAATATTTAAATACAGAAACCCTTAACTGAAGTCATAGTAAAACCGAGTACCAATATTTAAATACAGAAAACCTTAACTGAAGCCACTAAGTAAAACTGAGCACCAATATTTAAATACAGAAACCCTTAACTGATATCACAGTAAAACCGAGCACCAATATTATTCAAGTACAGTGCATTGTGGTGTATTATAGAATTATCAGTAGTATAGAATCATTTTTTGTTAAAATTCAGTTTTCTCAGCTCATGTATTTTTTTAGACTATTTAAAATTGTCCAGGCTTTAAGTTATATCATCTATAAATCTGCTTTTATACAGCAGTGAAATGATTTGGTGCATTATTCAATACATAATGTATCACTCAGTGTAACACCTCTCAGAAAAATGGTTCTTCACTTCATGACGTATTTAATACCCGAGACAATTTTAAAAGGGTCATCAAGAAATTTACAAAAATGTATTCAATAATCTTCACAGTCCAATGTAGTCATCAATTATATGCAAGTTTCAAGGGAATTGAAACCGGACATGATAGATGGGCCCGCCTTCAGTGTTAGCTGGGTCATTAATAAGACTGGGCACACCGATAATGCTTATTTCAGGTGATATATCTGACACACACTTCTATAATGGAAACTTGTAGACAAATATTTTGTCTGTTGAAGGAAATGCAGAAATAAGTGAATAAGGTCAGGCGCGGGTTTCATCAACAATTTTTAAGTTGTATTTAAATATCAAAAAAACTTAACTGAAGTCACTAAGTAAAACTGAGCACCAATATTTACATACCAAAAACCTTAACTGAAGTCTCCAAGTAAAACTGAGCACTATTATTTAAATAACAAAAGCCTTAACTGAAGTCACTAAGTAAAACTGAGCACCAATATTTACATACCAAAAACCTTAACTGAAGTCTCCAAGTAAAACTGAGCACCAATATTTAAATACCAAAAACCTTAACTGAAGTCTCCAAGTAAAACTGAGCACCATTATTTAAATAACAAAAGCCTTAACTGAAGTCAGTAAGTAAAACTGAGCACCAATATTTAAATACAGAAAACCTTGACTGAAGTCGCTAAATAAAACTGATATCCAATATTTAAATACCAAAAGCCTTAACTGAAGCCACTAAGTAAAACTGAGCACCAATATTTAAATACAGAAAATCTTGACTGAAGTCGCTAATTAAAACTGAACTACAATATTTAAATACCAAAAGCCTTGACTGAAGCCACTATTAAAGTAAAACTGAGCACCAATATTTAAATACAGAAAACCTTGACTGAAGTCGCTAATTAAAACTGAACTCCAATATTTAAATACCAAAAGCCTTAACTGAAGCCACTATTAAAGTAAAACTGAGCACCAAAATTTAAATACCAAAAGCCTTGACTGAAGCCACTATTAAAGTAAAACTGAGCACCAATATTTAAATACAGAAAACCTTGACTGAAGTCGCTAATTAAAACTGAACTACAATATTTAAATACCAAAAGCCTTGACTGAAGCCACTATTAAAGTAAAACTGAGCACCAATATTTAAATACAGAAAACCTTGACTGAAGTCGCTAATTAAAACTGAACTCCAATATTTAAATACCAAAAGCCTTAACTGAAGCCACTATTAAAGTAAAACTGAGCACCAATATTTAAATACAAAAACCTTAACTGAAGTCCTGAGCACCAATATTTAAATACAGAAAACCTTAACTGAAGTCACTAAGTAAAACTGAGCACCAATATTTAAATACCAAAAACCTTAACTGAAGTCCTGAGCACCAATATTTAAATACAGAAAACCTTAACTGAAGCCACTAAGTAAAACTGAGCACCAATATTTAAATACAGAAAATCTTGACTGAAGTCGCTAATTAAAACTGAACTCCAATATTTAAATACCAAAAGCCTTAACTGAAGCCACTATTAAAGTAAAACTGAGCACCAATATTTAAATACAGAAAACCTTGACTGAAGTCGCTAATTAAAACTGAACTCCAATATTTAAATACCAAAAGCCTTAACTGAAGCCACTATTAAAGTAAAACTGAGCACCAATATTTAAATACAAAAACCTTAACTGAAGTCCTGAGCACCAATATTTAAATACAGGAAACCTTAACTGAAGCCACTAAGTAAAACTGAGCACCAATATTTTAAATACAGAAAACATTAACTGAAGTCACTAAGTAAAACTGAGCACCAATATTTAAATACAGAAAACCTTAACTGAAGTCACAAAGTGAGCACCAATATTTAAATACCAAAAACCTTCACTGAAGTCCCTAAGTAAAACTGAGCATCAATATTTAAATACAGAAAACCTTAACTGAAGTCCTGAGCACCAATATTTAAATACAGGAAACCTTAACTGAAGTCCCTAAGTAAAACTGAGCATCAATATTTAAATACAGAAAACATTAACTGAAGTCACTAAGTAAAACTGAGCACCAATATTTAAATACAGAAAACCTTAACTGAAGTCACAAAGTGAGCACCAATATTTAAATACCAAAAACCTTCACTGAAGTCGCTAATTAAAACTGAACTCCAATATTTAAATACCAAAAGCCTTAACTGAAGCCACTATTAAAGTAAAACTGAGCACCAATATTTAAATACAGAAAACCTTGACTGAAGTCGCTAATTAAAACTGAACTCCAATATTTAAATACCAAAAGCCTTAACTGAAGCCACTATTAAAATAAAACTGAGCACCAATATTTAAACACCAAAAATCTTAACTGAAGTCCTGAGCACCAATATTTAAATACAGAAAACCTTAACTGAAGCCACTAAGTAAAACTGAGCACCAATATTTAAATACAGAAAACCTTAACTGAAGTAACAAAGTGAGCACCAATATTTAAATACCAAAAACCTTCACTGAAGTCCCTAAGTAAAACTGAGCATCAATATTTAAATACAGAAAATCTTAACTGAAGTCACAAAGTGAGCACCATTATTTAAATACCAAAAACCTTCACTGAAGTCCCTAAGTAAAACTGAGCATCAATATTTAAATACAGAAAACCTTAACTGAAGTCACTAAGCAAAACTGAGCACCAATATGTGGATATCAAAAGTCTTAACTGAATCACTAAGTAAAACCGAGCACCAATATTATTCAAGTACAGTGCATTGTGGTGTATTATAGAATTATCAGTAGTATAGAATTATTTTTTGTTAAAATTCAGTTTACTCAGCTCATGTATTTTTTTAGACTATTTTAAAATTGTCCAGGCTTGAAGATATATCATCTATAAATCTGCTTTTATGCAGCAGTGAAATGATTTGGTGCATTATTCCATACATAATGTATCACTCAGTGTAACACCTCTCAGAAAAAATGGTTCTTCACTTCATGATGTATTTAATACAATTTTAAAAGGGTCATCAAGAAATTTACAAAAAAATGTATTCATTGATATTATTTTATCAAATCTTCACAGTCCAGTGTAGTCATCAATTATATGCAAGTTTCAAGGGAATTGAAACCGGACATGATAGATGGGCCCGCCTTCAGTGTTAGCTGGGTCATTAATAAGACTGGGCACACCGATAATGCTTATTTCAGGTGATATATCTGACACACACTTCTATAATGGAAACTTGCAGACAAATATTTTGTCTGTTGTTGAAGGAAATGCAGAGATAAGTGAATAAGGTCAGGTGCGGGTTTCATCAACAATTCTTAAGTTTTATTTAAAGGGGTTGATGCACTATTTTCAAACAAGATTTATTTAAAAGGGCTCTGAAAAACTTGAAAAAAGCTGGAAGAATTATCAAAATGCCATGAAATACTCATCATGACAACATCGATATGACCATACTAAAATATAAAGGTCCAGGTCACACTGAAGGTCATATGGGTTAAATACTCATTTTTTTCTTCACGAAAAACTTAACATTGACTATATTCTCATTTCTTGATGAAACTTTCAATATATACTCATCATGACAACATCGACATGACCATACTAAAATATACATGTCAAGGTCGCACTGAAGGTCATTATATGGGTTAAAAACACATTTTCTTCCTCATAAAAACTTAGTCTGGCTAGTTTGTCAAGGTCATTTATCGGGGTCCAAAAAACCTTGTTATACTGACAAAGCGCTGACAGGCGACACACGTGTACCGTGGAACACACGTCTAGTTTCAGCTTATTTTAAAATTGTCTAGGCTTGAAGATATATCATTTAAGTATACATTTATGCAACTGGTGCATTTTATCTTATTATACCTCACTCAAAATTCTCTATGTAATTTCCCCATTCCCGATCAGTCAACAATTGGTAATGTTTCATGGTAATGTTTCATGGCATGAAACATTATCTCGTGCTTCTAAAAAAAGAACGGTGGTTTCCTCAAGTGCTAAAAATAGAACGGTGGTTTCCCAAAGTGAACAATTTGTCGCCACAGATAATTAACTTTCCTAACCAAGGTGCAAGTCATGGTTATTATAATGTAACCCCGCATATGCAAAACTGTACAGTGCATTTCCATTTCAATGGGAAGTAGACATTAATGGCTGCTGATATAGCTTGACTTACATTTATAAGGTTCACACATAACAATTAGAAATTTTTAAAAAATCTAAAATTGTTGTCAGAAAGTTGTTTCAAGTTCTTTATTGTTGTTATTATTTTTTTTGAGCTGATTAAATGAATTTTGATGTTTGGTATATGAATGGAAAATATACATTTATGGCTGATCTAGCTGGACTTACATTTTATAAGGTTCACATGTAACAATAAGAAATTAAAAAATATATATATATATTTGTCAAAAATTTGTTTCAAGTTCTTTATTGTTGTTAATAAAAAATAATTGCTGATTAAATGAATTTTGATGTTTGGTATAATAAAATAAATATCACATCCCATGGAGGGTGATAGAACATATTGTCAACCCTCGATGTGGTAATGTCCACCTCGGCTAAAGCCTCGGTGGACATTACCAATCTCGGGTTGACAATATGTTCTATCACCCTCCATGGGATGTGATATTTATATAATGCAAAATGTATCACTAAGTGTAACACCTTTCAGGAAAAATGATTCTTTACTGACTGAATGAAGTTATTTTTTAAATGAAAATTTCATACCGACACAATAAACTGAGATATGAATATTTGCCGTTGTAACAAATTTTAGAGACAAAAGTCAAAATGTAATCATTAAGTAAATTAACTTGTTAAAGTTTGGCACTCCTAGGGATACAATGAAATTATGTAAATATTGGTGCAAAATACTGATAACCTATTAAACAAAATTCAGTCATAGGACAACAATTTCAGAAATTTTCCTATCACACTAAGAGTAACTCTAAATCAGAAACAAAATATGTGTTTTACTTTTAAATTTAGACGTATTACCCAAGTGATTCTATACCCCATAACCCACTGTAAATGTACCTACATAAATCAAAGTATTGAAAGTATGCTGGTGGTGGAGGCACAGACAAACCCACTTATTCCTGGGTAGAACTAGTACTGTATACCTGCCACCATCCATAAGAATTAACACTTTCTCACTTACAAGTCAAGCTCCCAGTGAACCTGCTGCGTCGGGCTCCCAGTGAACCTGCTGCGTCAAGCTCCCAGTGAACCTGCTGCAGTGAGAAGGTTTCAAACTCAGTTTATTTATCCTCTCAACCACGGAGACCCTGCCGTTTTTTTGAAAAGAGGGCATGAAGGGGTGTTTGCTTAATTGTTGCTTCATTGTCTTTGACAAAATGGGTCAATAATTATGATAATTTTTTCAAAAACTTTACACTATTTTTAATTATTTCTTGACCAATACATTCAAAGGGACACTTGGCAATCTTGAAGATTTTATCGAGCATTAAAATTAGCATCTCAGTTTATTAATCCATTATCGATTTTAGCTCTACTGATCAAAGATCAGCTTATGCTTATGCGATGGGGCGGTGTGTCCCTCTGTCCGTAACCTTTTTTGTAGCGACTATTCCTCCAAAACTAATTGATGGATTTTCATGGAGCTTTACAGAAATATTTCCCATGATGTCAAGTTGATCCTAGCAAACATTCACATTGATGTAAAATTCAAGATGGCCATCAAAGCTAAAAATAGATTTGTAAAAAACAAGTTCGTAGCGACTACTCCTTGAAAACTAGAAGTGACATTGATATGAGACTGTTTCTAAAATTATCAGCATGACATGATGTTGGTCCTTATCAAAAAAAGCCACCTTTGTTTACATAGAGTTATATAATGAAATCTTGTAGCGACTACTTCTCTGAAACTTCTTGACGGATTTTTATGAAACTTCGCAGGACTGTTTCTCTTGATGTTAGTTGATCCTAACAAAACTTCACATTGATGTGAAATCCAAGATGGCTGCCAAAGCTAAAAACACATTTTTAAGAAACAAATTTATAGCAACTTCTTCTTGAAAACTATAAGTGATATTGATATGGGATTTTTTCCAAGATGATCAGCATGACATGATGTTGGTCCTTGTCAGAAACTATTTTGATTTGACGTTAAACATGACTGCCAGCGGCCATCTTTGTTTACATAGTGTTAGTGTTATATAGTAAAAACTTGTAGCAACTACTTCTCTAAAACTACTTGTTGAATTTCCATGAAACTTCAAAGGAATGTTGCTTTTGATATCTAGTTGATACTAGCGAAATTTCAAGTCGGCCCAAAGTTCAAGATGGCCACCACGGCTAAAAATATAGTTTTAAAAAAACAAAAATTGTAGCGACTACTTCTTGATAACTGTAATAGATCTTGATATGACACTTTTTCTGAAGTAATCAGCATGACATGATGTTGGTCCTTGTCGAAAATAATTTTGACTCATCTTTAAACATGGCTGCCAGCGGCCACCTTTGTTTAAATACAGTTATATAGTAAAAACTTGTAGCGACTACTCCTCTGAAACTCCTTGACAGATTTTCATAAAACTTCACAGGAATGCTGATCTGGCTATCAAAACCTATCAGTAGAGCTTCAAGGTCATTGACCTCTTGTTACCTTAAACCTGCTTGCATGTAATTAAATAAAAATTTGAGTTTTCATTTGTTCTTCTTATTGTACCCTAGATGATTTACATATATTATTGGTGCAATATAATCACCAATTAGTATGCAAAACCAATTCGCTTTATTATGTAATTAGTATTGATTGAACAAATGCAAACACTAGCCCCATGTGGTTCCCGGGGGCCCTGTTTGATCACGAGGCAAAGAATAGGGCCACTGCAGATCCCTTTGGAGGGGTAGGCAGAGGGGTAGAATCCCCCCAAATTCATGTTCATTTTATCATTTTTTGTTCATGTTCATTAAAGGTCTCCATCATGATCCCTGCATTGTTTCAGGTGCCATCTCGCTCACATCAAAAGAGCAGTGGCAGAAAAACCATAAACGTGGCTCCAGCGTAAATGAAGTTTCTACGATAGAATTTGCAGCAACTCTGCATTTCAGGGTGAGAAGGTTTTAGGCCCATTTTCCATATTTTATCTCGATGTAAATGGAGGATGAGCCTGGCATGTTCATGCCTGTTAGGCGTCATATAACCTTTCATGTGTTGGTGCGCCTTAAAACCCAATTCAATTATTTGAAACACTAATTGGATACCGCAAGTTTTTCAAAAGACAAAATTGCCGTGTGTCTCTTTAAAACATGTACTGGTAAAGTATTTATTCCAAAACAAATCATACAAAGCATGGTCATAGCGTGAAGGAAGAGAGATGAAAAACAATTAAAATTATACAATTGTTATCTTCTTTGTTCATTTTTAACCTCCCTCATTTTCATCGTAAATCTCATTCCGCAAAACAAAGTTGGAAAATAAAGCATACAAAGCCATACACGCTAAGGCCATTATTGTTTTACAAACCCTCCTATGACAACACGTAATTAGGAATTTGATTTTTCCATTGGCAATTTGATTTTTTACCTCTTCCCTGATTTTAATTGAACATTTCATTCTCTTTTCATTTCCAATGAATAAAAAAATAGTTTTCCATTATTTCTTTTTTTCTTCTTTATGCAGCAATTCTCTGTCGTTAATACAAAATGGTAACAGGAAGCCAGAGGCTTAACAAAACGATAACAGGAAACCAGAGGCTTAACAAAATGATAACACAAAACCGAAAATTAAATTAAGTTTTTTAATATCATTTTATAAACCAATACAATGCTATACGTGTGGCCAGAATTGCATAGAACTTGACTTGTAAATATAATGGGATTTATTCTACTAGGGAACAAATACTCATTATTTCAGGGGGTGGAAATCAGAGGTTATTATGAACGTGTAATTCTAATGCTTACACCTCTGCAATGACTGCCATTTGGTCAGCATCGATCTGTTTTTGTGTTCTAAAAATCGGTATTTAATTGTTATCTCCAAACTACTTGTTGATAATACACATCAAATATTAGTGTTAAATGCTTGTTACATGTCGGTATACCCCGCTTATGTTTGCAACGGCCGTATTGTGCTACGATTTTGACAGATAGGAATTCTCAATCGGAGAATGCAAAAGGAACGACAACTCTGCTTATTGATTGGGATTTGGAGTCGGGCAGGATGGGAGATGACGTTTGCCAAGGCTGTGAACTTATTTAAACATAGAAAAATTATAAGTATGTGTAACATAATGTTTAAATAGCTTGTTCTGGAAGTTTGTATCACCTCTCGTAGCCTCAATTGTGATCCTGATCTGGCATTTACCTACGAGAGGTGATACAAACTTCAAAACAAGTTACTATAGTAACAATCCTTTTATTATATACCTCTTTAGTATCATTAAAATAGAATACATGTATGAAAAACAACAAAATAAAACAAAATTATATAAAGTCAAATTAACTGAAAACCACCAACAGGAAAGACATGAAAATATGTATAGTACACGCGCATGAAAACATGTACATTACATTGCAACAACTACAGTTCACCTGTGTTCATTACACATCAAATTCTGGTGAATTTACCAACTGACATAATCTGAAATTAATTAACCCACAATGTTCACAAACGCACAAACAAACATTCTGATAGTTCGCATTTCATATTAAAACATCCATTGTTCTTAATATATTACTAGATGGGCAATCCCCAACATTCCAATGTGACACTTTCCTAAATCTATTTTTAGTAGCATAGTGATAACCTGTAGTGTGATACAGGTTGTTGTATTCCATTGTAAGAAAAATAAGGTACTATGTATATATTATTGATAGGTTTTATTATATACCTATCAATAATACATACATAGTACCTTCATTTTAACAACCTGTATCACACTACAGGTTATCACTATGCTACTAAAAATAGAATTAGTATCACTATCTTACTAAAAATAGAACAGCGTTTTTTCCAATGATTCGAGCTAGTTTTACGCCACTACGCGCGAGAACGTCAAGACGACGTCATACAAACAAAACAAGTACGTCAGACCAATGAACACCAACACTTTAAAACTACATACATTTTCCCGCTGCACTTTATCGAGAATTAATATGCTTTATTGAATGTGTATGCAATAGCAATGCAAATATTTATGTTAATGATGTGTAAGAGGTATATAATAAAGGATTATTACTAGAATAACGTATTCTGGAAGTTTGTATCACCTCTCGTAGGTAAATGCCAGATCAGGCCTAATATTCATCGAACTTTTGAGCACAAGAATTGAACTCCGACTCAAAATCTAATTTTTTTGCAAACCCTATCAACACAAAAATATTGGTAAGAATTGTGATTTTCAGACATTTTCTGTTAAATTACCTTTAAAATTACTTGTTTCTGTAAGTAAATATAGTAGTTTGCTTGTAAATTATTTTTATTTGGGTTTAAAACAAGAGGTCAATGACCTTGAAGCTCTACTGATTGATTTTGATTTCAGGAAGTAGTCGCTACAAACTTATTTTTAAAAATATGTTTAGCCGTGGTGGCCATCTTGAATTTCCGGCCAACCTGAAATTGTGCTAGGATCAACTAGACATCAAGAGCAACATTCCTGTGAAGTTTCATGAAAATCCGTCAAGCAGTTTCAGAGGAGTAGTCGCTACAAATTTTTACTATACAAACTCTATGTAAACAATGATGGCCACTGGCGCTCATGTTTAATGTCGAATCAAAATAGTTTTTGACAAGGATCAACATCATGTCATGCTGATCATTTTAGAAAAAGTCCCATATCAATATCTCTTACAGTTTTCAAGAAGTAGTCGTTACATCTTGAATTTCCGACTGACCTAAAAAAAATCTGGGATCAATTAGACATCAAGAGCCACATTCCTGTGAAGTTTCATAAAAATTTGTCAAGTAATTTCAGAGGAGTAGTCGCTACAAGTTTTTAGCTCTACTGATCAGAGATCAGCAGAGCTTATGCCGTGGTGCGGCGTCCGTCGTCCTTCTGTCCGTCCGTAAACTTTTTTTTTGTAGCGACTACTCCTCTGAAACTACTGAATGGATTTTCATGAAACATTACAGAAATGTTGCCCATGAAGTCTAGTTGATCCTAGCAAAAAAAAAATCATGTTGATATGAAATCCAAGATGGCCGCCAAATCTAAAAATAGATTTTTAAAAAACAAGTTTGTAGCGACTACTTCTTGAAAACTCTTAAGTGATATTGATATGGGACTTTTTCTAAAATGATCAGCATGACATGATGTTGGTCCTTGCCGAAAATCGTTTTGATTCGACGTTAAACATGGCTGCCAGCGGCCATCTTTATTTACATAGAGTTATTTAGTAAAAACCTCTAGCGACTACTCCTCTGAAAATACTCGACATATTTCCATGAAACTTCACAGGAATGTTGCTCTTGATGTCTAAATGATCCTAGCAAAATTTCAGGTCGGCCGGAAATTCAAGATGGCCGCCACAGTTAAAAATAAATTTTCAAAATACAAGTTTATAGCGACTACTTTTTGAAAACTATAAGTGATATTGATATGCGTCTTTTCCTAAAATGATCAGTATGACATGATGTTGTTTCTTGTCGAAAATTATTTTGAATCGACGTTAAACATGGCTGTCAGCGGCCATCTTTGTTTACATAGAGTTATATAATGAAAACTTGTAGCGACTACTTCTCTGAAACTACTTGACGGATTTTCATGAAACTTCACACGAATGTTGCTCTTGATGCCTTATTGATCCTAGCAAAATTTCAGGTCGGCCGGAAATTCAAGATGGCCGCTATGGCTAAAAATAGATTTTCAAAATTCAAGTTTGTAGCGACTACTTCTTGAAAACTATAAGTGATATTGATATGGGACTTTTTCTGAAATGATCAGTATGACATGATGTTGATCCTTGTCAAAAATTATTTTGATTTGACATTAAACATGGCTGCCAGTGGCCATCTTTGTTTACATAGAGTTATATAACGAAAACTTGTAGCGACTACTGCTATGAAACTACTTGATGGATTTTCATGAAACTTCACAGGAATGTTGACCTTGCTATCAAATATCTATGAGTAGAGCTATAAGGTCATTGACCTCTTGTTACTATATAAATCTATGTAAATAAAGATGGCCGATAGCGGCCATGTTTAAAGTCGCATCGAAATAAATTTTGACAAGGATCAACATCATGTCATGCTGATCATTTTAGAAAACGTCCCATATCAGTATCACTTACAGTTTTCAAGAAGTAGTCGCTACAAATTTATTCATTTTAAATCTATTTTTAGCCATGGTGGCCATCTTGAATTTGCGGCCAGCCTGAAATTTTTCTAGGATCAACTAGACATCAAGAGCAACATTCCTGTAAAGTTTCATGAACATTCGTCAAGTAGTTTCAGAGGAGTAGTCGCTACAAGTTTTTACTATATAACTCTATGCAAACAAAGATGGCCACTGGCAGCCATGTTTAACGTCGAATCAAAACGATTTTTGACAAGGACCAACATCATGTCATGCTGATCATTTTAGAAAAAGTCCCATATCAATATCACTTATAGTTTTCAAGAAGTAGTTGCTACAAACTTGTATTTTAAAAATCTATTTTTAGCTTTGGTGGCCATCTTGGATTTCACATCAACATGAATTTTTGCTAAGATCAACTAGACTTCATGGGCAACATTTCTGTAAAGTTTCATGAATATCCATCAAGTAGTTTCAGAGGAGTAGTCGCTACAAATAAAAGTTTACGGACAGACAGACGGACGATGGACGCCGCACCACGGCATAAGCTCTGCTGATCTCTGATCAGTCAAGCTAACAAGAGGCCCAAGAGAGCCTGTGGACGCTCTACTGGCTAACATGGCTCTTATAACATCAATGAAGCGAGTGAATGCCATTTATGTTTTATTGGAAGTTTCGGGCAAAAAAACAGCTTTTTGACTAAATCAAGGGCCGTAACTAAAGAATCTGGTAAAGCTTGGTAAAGATCAGATGAAAAATAAAGGCCCTACCATATTAACGAGGCAAAATATAGCATTTTTAACTAAATAAAGAGCCATAACTCCTCAGTTACTGGTCCGACTGGTCCAACAGAGAAAAATAAATTTAAAAAAAAATAAAAATAAAAATAAAAAAAAATGTAAACAAATTAAAAGAAAAGTAAAAAAAAAAAGAAAGCCATAAAATCTGCTAAAGTTTGGCTAAGATCAGATGCAACATAATACATGAGAGCTCTGTGCCATGTGGTGCCAGAGAAGAAGATTTTTTCAGTTTTTGCCTATACAAGCCCAAGTAAAACTGTGACCCCCAGGGTGGGGCCAAATGTGACCAATGGATCACCATTTGAACAAACTTGGTAGAAGACCATAAGCTTATAGCAAATGCAAAATTTTAAACCTCTGGCTCTTGCAGTTTCAGGGAAGAAGATTTTTTAAGTTTTTCCCTATACAAGTCTATGTAAAACATGTGACCCTTGGGGCGGGGTCAAATGTGACCAGAGGGTCACCATTTGAACAAACTTGGTAAAGGACCATAAGCTTACATCAAATGAAAAATATTAAACCTCTGGCTCTTGCAGTTCCAGAGAAGAAGATTTTTTTCAGTTTTTCCCTATACAAGCATTTTTGTAAAACTGTGAACCCCGGGGCGGGGCCATATGTGACCCCAGGGTCACCATTTGAACAAAATTGGTAAAGGACCATAAGCAGCAACAGCAAAATATTAAACCTCAGGCTCTTGCAGTTTCAGAGAATAAGATTTTTTAAGTTTTTCCCTGTACATGTCTATGTAAAACATGTGACCCTTGGGGCGGGGCCAAATGTGACCCCAGGGTCACCATTTGAACAAACTTGGTAAAGGACCATAAGCTTATAATAAATGTAAAATATCAAACCTCTGGCTCTTGTAGTCTCCGAGAAGAAGATTTTTAAAAAAAAGATCCTATATAAGTCCATGTAAAACTGTGACCCTTGGGGCGGGGACAAATTTGACCCCAGGGTCACCATTTGAACAAACTTAGTAGAGGACCATAAGCTGACACTACATGTAATACATGAGAGCTCTGTGCCATGTGGTTCCAGAGAAGAAGATTTTTTTCAGTTTTTGCCTATACAAGCCTATGTAAAACTGTGACCCCAGGGTGGGGCCAAATGTGACCCCTGGGTCACCATTTGGACAAACTTGGTAGA
Organism: Cyrtodaria siliqua; assembly: GCA_037043455.1. NCBI lineage: Eukaryota > Metazoa > Mollusca > Bivalvia > Adapedonta > Hiatellidae > Cyrtodaria > Cyrtodaria siliqua. Next base: position 27,299 of record JAWPHD010012208.1, read on the forward strand.
GGACCACAAGCTTATAGCAAATGCAAAATATTAAACCTCTGGCTAATGCAGTTTCAGAGAAGAAGATTTTTTAAGTTTTTCCCAATACATGTCTATTTGTGAAACATGTGACCCTTGGGGCGGGGCCAAATGTGACCCGAGGGTCACCATTTGAACAAACTTGGTAAAGGACCATAAGCTTATAGTAAATATAAAATATCAAACCTCTGGCTGTTGTAGTTTCCGAGAAGAAGATGAAGAAAAAAATCCTATATAAGTCTATGTAAAATTGTGACCCCGCCGGGGCGGGGACAAAATTTGACCCCAGGGTCACCATTTGAACAAAATTAGTAGAGGACCATAAGCTGATGCTACATTTAATACATGAGAGCTCTGTGCCTTGTCTATATGAAAAACATGCAAAACCTCAATATACAAACTTCGGACCACCGGGGCACGGCCATTTTTGACCCCGGGGACATTATTTGAACAAACTTGATAGTCTATGCGTTGGCGATCATTTTAAAAGAAAAACTGTTGAAATCTGTTCAGCGGTTCTGGAGAAGAAGAATTTTTAAGGTTTCGACCATATATGGTAATGGCAGCCATCTTGGATGTAGCGCTGACCTAATTTTAACAAATCTAAAGAGCATTCATCTAAGGATCATCCGTGTGAAGTTTGGTCACAATTAGCCAAGCGGTTTCTGAGGAGAAGTCGTTTGAAGAAAAGTTAACGGACGGACGACGGACGGAAGACGGACAACACACCATCCCATAAGCTTTGCCTTCGGCCAGCAGAGCTTAAAATTGAGATTTTGAGTCGAGTCCGATTTTTGCGCTCAAAAGTTTGATGAATATTAGGCCAGGATCACACGAGAGGCGGAGCCCGGATCATACGAGAGGCGGAGGGCTCTCGTGTGATCCTTGATCTGGCATTTACCTACTCGAGGTGATACAAACTTCCAGAACACGTTACGCTAGTAATAATCCTATTTTATACCGATTATGTCTGTGATGGACAAAAATCTAAAACGTGCCACTAGATGGAGCTGAATAATAGGGATATGGTCATTTTGAAAACTTCAATGCTGCCAATAGATGTAGGTAAACTATGCCTAACATTTCACTAAGTAAAAATTGAATTATCATTTGGGTAGACATCTATTCCGCAAATAAATACATTTAGTTTTCCTGGAACCAGTCGGACATCATGATCACTCATATACTTGCAGTTGATCAGGCAACCAGTCACCATAAATGCTGACTACTTTTGATGAAATAAAGCATTCTGTTTTTAGCTCGACCGATCAGAAATCAGCAGAGCTTATTCCGTGGTGCGGCGTCCGTTGTCCGTCTGTCTGTCTGTCCGTAAAGTTTTATTTGTAGCGACTAGTCCTCTGAAACTACTGGATGGATATTCATGAAACTTTATAGAAATGTTGCCCATGAAGTCTAGTTGATCCTAGGAAAAATTCATGTTGATGTGCAATCCAAGATGGCCGCCAAAGCTAAAAATAGATTTTTAAAATACAAGTTTGTAGCGACTTCTTCTTGAAAACTATAAGTGATATTGATACGGGACTTTTTCTAAAATGATCAGCATGACATGATAAACATCTTTGTTTACATAGAGTTACATAGTAAAAACTTGTAGCTACTACTCCTCTGAAACTACTTGGCGGATTTTCATGAAACTTTACAAGAATGTTGCTCTTGATGTGTAATTGATCCTAGCAAAATTTCAGATCGTCCAGAAATTCAAGATGGCTGCCACAGCTAAAAATAGATTTTTAAAAAATAAGTTTGTAGCGACTACTTCTTGAAAACTATAAGTGATATTGATATGGGACTTTTTCTAAAAAATGATCAGCATGACATGATGTTGGTCCTTGTCAAAAATCGTTTTGATTCGACGTTAAACATGGCTGCCAGCGGCCATCTTTGTTTACATAGAGTTATATAGTAAAAACTTGTAGCGACTACTCCTCTGAAACTACTTTTCGGATTTTCATGAAACTTTACAAGAAGGTTGCTCTTGATGTGTAATTGATCCTAGCAAAATTTTAGATTGACCAGAAATTCAAGATGGCTGCCACAGCTAAAAATAGATTCTTAAAAAATAAGTTTGTAGCGACTACTTCTTGAAAACTATAAATGATATTGATATGGGACTTTTTCTAAAATTATCAGCATGACATGATGTTGATCTGAGTCGAACATTATTTTGATTCGACGTTAAACATGGCTGCCAGTGGCCATCTTTGTTTACATAGAGTTATATAGTAAAAACTTATAGCGACTACTCCTCTGAAACTACTTGACGGATGTTCATGAAACTTCACAGGAATGTTGCTCTTGATGTCAAGTTGATCCTAGAAAAATTCCAGGCTGGCCGGAAATTCAAAATGGCCGCCACGGCTAAAAATAGATTTAAAATAAATAAATGTGTAGCGGCTACTTCTTGAAAACTGTAAGTGATACTGATATGGGATATTTTCTAAAATGATCAGCAATCCTTGTCGAAATTTATTTCGATGCGACTTTAAACATGGCTGCTAGCGGCCATCTTTGTTTACATAGATTTATATACTAAAAACTTGTGGCGACTACTCCTCTGAAACTATGAAACTTCACAGGAATGTTGCTCTTGATGTCTAATTGATCACAGATTTTTTTTAGGTCGGCCGGAAATTCAAGATGGCCGCTATGGCTAAAAACTGATTTTTAAAAAAAAGTTTGTAACGACTACTTCTTGAAAACTGTGAGTGATATTGATATGGGACTTTTTCTAAAATGATCAGCATGACATCAAAATTAAACCTTGGCACCAGTGGCCATCTTTGTTTACATACAGTTTGTATAGTAAAATTTGTAGTGACTACTCCTCTGAAACTACTAGACGGATTTTCATGAAACGTCTCAGGAATGTTGCTCTTGATGTCTAGTTGATCCTAGCACAATTTCAGGTCGGCCGGAAATTCAAGATGGCCACTACGGCTAAACATACATTTTTAAAAACAAGTTTGTAGCGACTACTTCTTGAAAACTATACGTGATATTGATATGGGACTTTTTCTGAAATGATCAGCATGACAAGATATTGATCCTTGTCGAAAATTATTTTGATTAAACATTAAACATGGCTGCCAGTGGCCATCTTTGTTTACCTAGAGTTATACAGTAAAAACTTCAACTTGTAGCGACTACTCCTCTGAAACTACTTAACAGTTTTTATGAAACTTCACAGGAATGCCGACCTAGCTATCAAAATCTATCAGTAGAGCTTCAAGGTCATTGATCTCTTGTTAGGGATGGCAATTTGTCTGTCATCTGTCCATCGGCCATCAACTTATGCTTCAAATAACATCTCCTCTAAACCTGCTGGGTAGAAACTTCACAGGGAGCATCCTTGCTTGGGCTTCTCTTAGATTAATACAAACTGTCCCAATCCGTCAACAAATATGGCCTCTATTACTAAAAATAGACAAATATTTTAACAACTTCTCATGAACTGCTGGATAAATTTGATAAAACTTCACAGAAATGATCTTGCTTGGTCCTCATTCAGATTTATACAAATTATTATTGCCACGTTTCACTGAAATCCAGCCAAGGCTTCAGGAAAACTGGTCCTGATTATGCTAAGTTTCGCTGAAAGTCGTTCAGGAGAACTAGTCCGGACAAAGTTTTTTTACTAAAACCTTTAAAGGGCCGTAGCTCTGCCAAAACCCTTCAACCGGAACATTGACGATATGCACAACTAGGCTTGATAAGCAAAATAAACTGCCTACTATGAATTACATAAAAATCCATAAACGGCTCGCTTTATTTCGAATTCTAGTGCCTGCACCACAACAAACATCTCCAAACTTTTAACTTTTTGTCTTACTGCCGTTAAAGATCACGTTAAACTATATTGGGATAAAACTTATGAAAACTCTGTAATTAATTTATTTTGGTCTATAAACAATTCAGGAGACGTTCTTGATAACATTTTCAATAAAGGTCAAGTTTCATCAATAAGCACTTATGACCTCTACAATATATACAACCTTACCACATCACCTTATTAAAGACAAGCTAATTTCTCTTATTCAAAAAACATTCGCTAGAGAAAATACTACATTTCTGGCATGTAATAATATAAAAGCGTTTTTTACTAACGGCAGTTTAGACAATTATACTATGTGGACTTGCTATGAAGTTTGTGAAAAACTCATCTTCCTATTAGATATTATCGTCGGGTATGGAAACACCGTTTATAGACAAATTGTTGGTATCCCTATGGGTACGAACTGTGCACCACTTGTCACAGATTTGTTTTTATTTTGCTATGAAAGGGATTTCATGTTGAGTTTTTCACCAGCTACCCAGGCAGATGTTATTAATTATATTTATCCTAAAGAACTTCAGCTTAACAAAGCTAATATATCTGATAATAACGCTTCTTTTCTTGATTTAGATCTCTCGATTGAAAATGGTAAAATAATTAGCAAAATCTATGACAAGAGAGATAATTTTAATTTTGACATTGTTAATTATCCCCACTTGGATGGGGATGTTCCCCGAGCAACTTCTTATGGGGTGTATATGTCTCAACTTATTCGTTTTTCTAGAGCTTGTACTCGAGTTGAGGACTTTAATATTCGTAATCTTTGTATAACTAAAAAGTTACTCAATCAGGGTTACCATAAACTTCGTAAAACCTTTGCAAAATTTTATTATCGTAACGCTGATCTTCTTTCCAAAGATAAAAATAATTTAAGGACTCTTCTGCGACAGTCCACAACCTGACTTCTATGGTGATGTGATTTATAAACTTCGTAAGATTCTTGGTCATGATCACTTTCATACTATCTTTGTTAAACTTGTTAAAATGTTTATCAAAAGAGGTTATGAGCCTATCATTTTGCAACGTACTGCATGCTTGGTGGTGGACCCTTTTACAGTTCGCCACTATGCTTTCCTCTTTAATTGTACGATGACGGACAGGCTGTGGACCCTATGATGACGCCTACCTAAAGCCCATTGGGACGGTGGCGTTTGATGTTTGTCCATGATCTTTCTTGTCGTGCCCTTAATGGTTTATTCTCTTACTACTCTAGCTTCTGACAAGTCATTGAGTACCTTCATTGTGACTTTCTAGGCTATTGTTTTTTTGTATTATATTTAAACGAGCATATTTGTGTTTTACTTATATTGCCTATTGATGCTGCCTTGTTGGTTAGAGAGATTAGATCATGGCGGGGATTTCTTTATTTACACTGTCCTGTTGTATTGGGATGACAGTAGGGTAAGTGTGAGGTTTGGTGCACCCTAGCACCGGTTTAAACCCCCAGTGGCCTACTTTGCCACTGACCGTTCCAAGGCGGTAGCCCTATTGTCAACCCTCTTGTGTTTGTGATGTCGTTTGCATTTATTATTGCTTTTGCCTTCTTGTTTGTCTGTTTGGGTGTTTGTTTCTGTGTTTTGTGGCTGACTGTCCTCCTTGAAAGCTACTTTCTCTGTCCGATCTTTTTATATTATTTTTGATACTGATCACCCCTGCAAACTTTCGTTGAAATCCGGTCAAATGAAGGCCCAATCGTCTTAACGAGCTAAAAATACAGCATTTTTAACTAATCAAGGATCAAGGATCATAACTCTGACATTACTAATCCGGTTTGCTGATTTTCGAACATGTCCAAGCTTTCATTGATATTAACAACCTGGTAAAGTTTGGCAAAGATCGGATGAAACATGAAGGTGCTAGAGTGGTCACAATGCAGAAAATGGCATTTTTTCAGCAAAACAGGGGCCATAACTCTGATGTTACTGATCCGATCTTGCTGGTTTTCGAACTTTACCGAGCTTTCATTGATATAAAGACTTTGGTAAAGATCCGATTAATAATAAAGGCCCTATCATGTTCACAAGGCAAAAGTTAATGGATGACGGACAACTCACCATTCCATAGCTTCTTAACGACTTCGTATGAACTGCTGGGTAGAATTTGATGAATCTTCAAAAAAAAAAACATTCTTTCAGATTTTTGCATATTGTCCCAATCCGTCAATGTTTATGGCCACAATAGCTCGGTCAAGTTCGATAACCAACATTATTGCTCAAGAAACACCTGAGTTATTGCATATTAATTGTCGAAAATTGACTATTTTGCAGTTTCCGCTCAATAACTTTAACATTTATAATCCGATCTTGATGAGACTTGGGGGCAATGTGTATGGACATATTATCTCGGTCAAGTTCGATAACCAGCCACATTGCAGCCATAACGCCGGAGTTATTGCACTTTCATTTGTGAAAATTGATGATTTAGCGGTTTCTGCTCAAAAACTTTTATAATCCGATCTTGATGAAACTTGAGAATAATGTTTATGGGCATAATATCTCATTCAAGTTCGATAACCAGTCACATCGCATCATTATGCAGGAGTTTGATTTTTGAAAATTGCCGATTTGTGCGTTTTCCGCTCAATAACTTTAACATTTATAATCCGCTCTTGATGAAACTTGGGTCATAGTCAAGGTAAATTTGTACATGCCAATGATGGTCATATAAATTCCATATGTATGACGGGCTTATATTTTGTCAATTTGGCACTCTTGTTACATAATGAAATTGGTTTGATGAAAAAAATAAGTAGGTAAATGAACAAGTGTTAGAGATAAGTCAGCTTGCAGAAACAAGTGCATGTGAAAGTTGAAATGACAATATATGGTGGCCGATTTCTGTCAATTCGTCTTTATTATTTCATTGCGAAAAAGACCACAGATTCAGCACGAAAAGACAAAAGAATGAAATGACAATTGTTTAGAAGCGCAAAGATGAAATAAATAAAATACAGCAAATACCGAAACGACATTTAACATTTAAAGTTGTTTTTTTTGCAGTTAAAGTGTTTTCGTTTCCTTATCTGGTGTGGTGTTATTTTGTCTTCTTGTGTTTGAAATGTCATGATTGTGTTCCATTGCCTTTTCGCGCTGAACATTTGTTGAAATTCAACTGGTGGCCATCTTTGTTTACATAACGCTCTTCTTGGTATTGCTACTTCTCCTAACTTTTAATCAGATATTCATGAAACAAGAAAGTTGCAGGTGATGTCAAGTTTGTTCTTATATATGAAATTCAGCTAGCTGAAAAATCCAAGATGGCTACCACCGTTTAAACTGTACTAAAAATAGATCTTTGTTTACATAAATCTCTTCTTGGTATTGCTACTTCTCCTAGCTTTTAATCAGACCTTCATGACACAAGAAAGTTGCAGGTGCTGTCAAGTTTGTTCTTATATATGAAATTCAGCTGGATGAAAAATCCAAGATGGCCACCACCGCTTAAACTGTACTAAAAATAGACAACCGACAATCTAAGCTTTAATACACATGTTGGGGTTAGCCTCAATAAATCTATTGAAACTAACCGAAACACGTCCTCCACCCTGATACGGAACCTTTACTTGTAATACTGTAATACTGTCTTCGAGGCCACTCATAAACCGTCGTTTCTTAGGCCCATTTGGATTGTTTATATAATTTTCCGGTAATGTCGTTACGACTATTCTGACTTCCGGTTCCCTTTTGTCTTTTTAGGTTATATTGTCTTTTTGTTGTTGTTTCATTTCATTAGTTGTTAGGCCTAAATTTGGAAGGATGTTGCGCCCAATGTTTGTTTAGCCTACTTTTGAATGAATTTATGGGTGCCTCAGTTACTGTGTTAGGTAGTTTGTTCCAAGAATCTACCACTCTATAAGCAAAGGATTTCCTCCTAATATCAACTCTTGCTCTTTTCTTAAATAATTTATGTGAGTTTCCCCTAGTGCCAGTATTCGGGGCCATAGTGAACAGTTAATTTTTATTTATTTTATCGATGTTATTAAAAAAATTGTAAACCTGAATCACATCGGCTCGCTCTCTTCTATACTCCAGGGTTGGTAGTCCTAACATAGTAAGTCTTGTGTGGTATGGAAAGTTGCTGAGGTTACCCACCATTCTGGTAGCTCTTTTTTGGACATTTTCTATAGTGTTAATGTCTTTTTTGAGATATGGGGACCAGACAACTGTGGCATATTCCAGGTGGGGTCTAACAAGGGATTTATATAAGCAGAGGAACATTTCTATGTCCATATATGTAAAGGTTTTGAATATTTGTCCTAGGTTCCTGTTAGCCTTAGTGACTTTCCCACTTATATGGTTAGAAAACTTTAACTTAGAGTCAAAGGTTACCCCTAGGTCCTTTTCCTGCAGTACCTTAGTAATTTTTTCTATTTTATTTGTTTGATCTTTGATAAAATACACATTGTTTTCATCGTCGTTCATTCGAGGAGTGTTCCGAAAATAATGTCAGATCTCGTGCACCACGTATTGCTCGAGCTTAAATCCGACATGTATACATTCACTAATCCTTCACTGACCATCGATGTAAAAATTAGCTCAATTAGACACACAGTTTTGTTGTAATCGTTTGGAAACTATGTGTACTCGCACCACCTAGTGTATAAAATGACTGGTAGAAAAGTAAATATTAGAGGGTACATAAACTTGGAATAAGTGCAAAATCTATTCATCAACAAATTGATATATACGGGGATGGTCAAATTACAAAACGAACAGTCTATAGGTGGATATCTAAATGCAGTCCTGGACAGGAGGATTTACAAGACAAGGCACGTGTTGGTCGCCGAGCAACTACAACCACTAAAAGTAACATAGACAAAATAAAACAATTTTGAAAGAATATTCAAGATACACAGTGCGAAAGTTAGCTCGAATGACTGGCATGTCGTTTATAGCACGTATTGATTTCATTTTGAAAAGAATTTTAAAAGTTAATAAGATTTGAGCCAGATGGGTACCCCATATTCAGACGGAGTACCAGAAATGGACACGTGTGCAGATGGCTAAGAAAACTATTGAACATGTACCCAAAGTTTACACCAAATTCATTTGCTAACCTCGTTACAGGTTATGAAACGTGTGTATACTTCTTTAAGCCAAAGCGTAAGGTGGATAATATAATATGGGCCACCAAACATGGGCAAAGACCAAGCATTTCAAAATGTACATGGACCGCTGAGAAAGTAATGTACACACTTTTCTTCACAAATCAAGGTCCGGCAATCCAAATCAAATCCCTACTCCAAAAGTTCGCAGTGTAAATGGACATTTCTATCAAACCAACGTTCTTGAATATTTCAAGAAATACTTCAAAAAGCGCCGTCCAGTTTCAGGTTTGAAGCACGCCAGACTGCTTCATGACAATGCGGCAGCGCATAAGGCGGAATTTCTTTCGTCTAAAAAGGTCCAGGTTCTGCCACATCCTCCGTATTCGCCAGACCTTGCCCCCCTGTGACTATTTCCTTTTTCCAAAACTACTAAAATACTACATATCTGGGCGGAGATATACATCGAGGAAAGTACTGGGATCAACTATTTCTCAGGATATGAACACTGTACCCAAACAGGACATTATGAAAAATGTTTCCAAAATTGGATAAAACGCCTAAAACGTTGTATTTCTGTTAGAGGGGATATCATTTTGAGTAACTCTTTACTTTTGCTAATATTACGGTTGTGACATTACTTTCGAAACACCCCTCGTAAATTGATCTGCATGACATAACCAGTTAGTCCTTAAAATGCAATCATGTTGATCTAGCATCCAATATGTATTTGTTTACCAGATTCGAGAGCATATCACATGTAGTCGTTACTAAAAAAAATATCAAATCTTCATAAATCTTAAAAAAAGAATTGGAGTGGTCTTGATGGTTCTTAATGAACACAAGCTTCGTGTGAAATTCAGTATAGCAGCAACTGCTGATGGATACGGGAATATTCCATGTGATGGTAAGCTTTAGGAAATTCAACTTGCAAAATCTTTCTCGTGCAAATCGGGGTATTCCGTTTTGGCGTGTTTCTTCAGTATACTTTCTTTAACGACTTCATACAAAGTGAGTACTCGACTCGTATTAATGTTGGATCTAAATTCTTATAAACATTCAACTAGTAATCGTTGTATGAAATACATAATATAGAGAATATTATGTCAGTGCCTTTTACTATCAAGTTTATTAGGCAAGGCTTTGAAAACGAAGAATGGCGAGTCTCTGCCGAGACATTCTTCGTTTTCGTGCCGAGCCTAATAAACTTGATAGTAAAAGGCATTGACATAATATTCTATTGATCATGTAGATTATCTATATTTTCTGTATGAATTACTATTATTACCTATTTCTCAGAATGGTACGCTTATCGACATCGCCATGTTGTTGTTTTTTGTTTGTTTTATGACGTCAGGCAATGTTACGTGCATGGCGTCATATAACGTTACGCACAATAAACGTCGAGGGATTCCGCATTGATTTGCTCTATTGGTAAGTGCCAAATAAAGCAACATTTAATAGGTCACCCCTTTATTGGGCAGAAAATTATTGCATGATAAAATGTATTAATATGTTTTACATATGGGTTATTCCAAACATACATGTTTTACATATGGGTTATTCCAAACATACATAAAGCCGTGTTTCTCTAGCAACATGTTAACCTTAAGATACCTGTTTGTATATACCTTTTCGACATCTAGTAAAGATGAATCTCTTTCATGTTTTATAATTATATTTGCACTATCACATATTGTAACAATACGTATATATCTATTTATATCAATGATCCAGACATATTCTGGATTTAATAGCGATTTTATTTATTTAGAATTTTGCCCCGTGTGGTTCCCGGGGGCCCCCGTTTGGTCACGGGGCAAAGAACAGGGCCACTGCAGATCCCTTTGGAGGGGTAGGCAGAGGGGTAGAATCCCCTCAAACTCATGTTCATTTTATCATTTTTTGTTCATGTTCATTAAAGGTCTTCATCAAGATCCCTGCATTGTTTCAGGTGCTATCTCGCTCGCATCAAAAGAGCAGTGGCAGAAAAACAATAACGTGGCTCCGGCGTAAATGGAGTTTCTACGGTATAATTTGCAGCAACTCTGCAGTTCAGGGTGAGAAGGTTCTAGGCCTATTTTCCATATTTTATCTCGATGTACATGGAAGATGAGCCTGGCATGTTCATGCCTGTTAGGCGCCATATAACCTTTTCATGTGTTGGTGCGTCTTAAAACCCCAATTCAATTCAATTATTTAGAATTTCCAATACTAATATTATGTTGGAATGAATGAAGAAAACAAATCAACCAATATACCATTAAATATGTTTAACGAAAATATTCCTACTTTGTCTCAATTTCTACCTTGCGCAAAAACGATAACAGAAATATTCCCGCTTCGTCCAAATTCGTACTTATGGATGATTCCGGAATTGAACCGCGCATTTTAAGCATTCTTACTTTGCGCAGAGCAATTCCGGAATTGTCCCTATTTTCATTTTGCGCATAACTTATATATAAAAATTATATATATATATATAACTTAATATAAACGGCTTTAAACCAGCCAGGCCAAACCCCAAAACCGGAGTTTCCAACTCACAATTCATTTCACGCATATTTAATCACGCATATTTAATCACGGGTATTTTAAGAACCCGTGAAAACGGCACAAACATTATTATATGACCTGAGCATCTGGATAGAGTTGTGATGACTGGGTTTGTATTGTAATTTTGCCATTATTTGGTATGTTATATAGTGTCTTGAATGAGATACATTAAACAGGAAAGGTCCAGCCTACATACCCACTTAAGTTTGGTCGGAGTACAGCAAACCAACAAGTTTTTATGATGACCTTAAGACTGTATACTCGTTCAAAACTGTCATCCAAAACCATAGTAAAAGGAAAGTTCGTACATTCTGTGGTTTGTGATAGTCCCATTGGCGAGTTAATGAACTTTTGTATAAAAAATAATATTTCCTTCAGTCAGGTACATATCTGACAACGAAATAGGTGTTTATCCTCAGGGAAATTAATTTGGTACTACAAAATAAAAGTTTATTGAATTGTACAGACATGCTACATTGTTGTTTTTTTCATCTTCTCAAAGCATGTGTCATCTTTGACTGCGGAATATGACAGTCAGTTAAGTTTGCAAATTGATGAATAAATTGCCGCGATAATGTGCCAATTTGTTCACATTTGATGTCACTCGCGTACGCTGCTTCCAGAGCGCCAAGTAGTTTGTTTCTAAAATAGATGATATAGGCAAAATACAAAATAAGTAGTTCCAGAAACTTCACTAGTTATAATTTCCAAAAAGAATCTAGTGTCTGTACATGCTGCAACGTCAAAAACAATGTAATGACCAAGGCTGTTACTGTGTAAAAGTTGCGATCTACAGATAACACAGACATAAAGTAATGTGCCGTTTCTGAACATCTTCGACACTTGCATGCTGATGTACTACCCGATTGCCTCTGTGGCCGGGATAGTAAAACCGCTAAGTCTAAAACGTTCACGCCTCTCACCGCTGCGGGTTCGAATCCCACTGGGAGCTCGACTTGTCAAATGAGAAAGTGTTGATTCTTTGGATTGCGGGAGGTATACAGTATACAGGAAAAATGGAGTGGTCTGCCTCAAGCACAGAAAATGACCATATACGGCCTTACATGAGCTAAAACTGATATACAGCACTTTTCAAACAACCAACAAACAAAAAAACCAAACAAACAAACCAAACAAACAAACATAACAAACAAGGATACTGCCTATAAGCTCACAATAAGAACAGAACGTAGTCTGTTTTCAATGTGTTGTAGAAGTAAATGAATGACCGTTGACCTCGGATGACACAATCTTTCTTAGAAAATATTCTCATAGGTAACATAAGTCTATTTAAAACAGGTGTCTCGATTTGAACAAACTTGATAGAGAATTATAACTCATGGTATATGCAGAATATTAGACCTCTAGTTCATGTTGTTTCAGAGAAGCATTTTCTTTTTAAAGATTTTTAATATTTTTTTTTTTTTTTTTTTTTTTTTTTTTTTTTTTTTTTTTTTTACTTTCCAGCCAATCTACATAGTAGTGGCCCATTTATTACTGATTTACAACATGAGCAAATTATATACAATTTTTACACATCAATCAAACATAACAACAATTACAATATATAATAACATAAATTTAGTCCTTTCTTTCTGAATCTTTCTCACTTCTGATAGAATGATGTGTGAATTAGGCAATTGTCATTAATGGGCTCACATTACTGCAAAACAATTAAGGAAGTATTAAAAAAAGAAAAAAAAATGAGAAAAAAAAACTCCATTGAATGACAGTGTGTATTGACAATTCCTTTGCATATTTATTATATTTGGTAAAGAGAATTTAAATTATAGAAAATGTCATTTGTCAAGGTCCTGGTTACTATTCGCAATTATTATATAAACCAATAAATATAATTTCTGTAATAATATGATAAAAACACCAGTTGTATGGACATTAACTTATTATCTATGATTTATATGTAGAAGGCTTAATCTTGAAGTAAAGTTTTATATTTATGCCAAGTTTTATCAAAAGAATTTACTGTGTCACTTTTTATTGCTGTGTATTTACGAGCTTTGAATGTATATTTAAGTCTATTATGAAGTGCAGTAATTGAAAGTGGAGAATTAAGTTTTTTTGCAGAAAATATATAGTATTTAATTTCAAGTATGATCGAGTTATCTGCTATAGTAAACTGCTCTCCCATGTTAAATATAAACAACTCCTCAATAAAAGGTAAAATTATGTTGTTCCTTCTCAGCCAACTTTGTATTTTTTGGAGAAATGATTTTGTTGCAGGACATGTCCATAGTAGATGAACTATGGTTTCCTCTTGATTACAATATGAGCAAATAGGGCTTGGAATAGCGTTTATGGTATACAAGTATTTTTTGGTTGGTAATATTCGGTGGATGATTCTGGTTTGAAACCATTGTAATGTAGAACTGAATTTAAACTTGAAAGGTGATAAAAATATGTCTTTCCATGATTCATTCGAAATATTATAGATTTGTTCCCATTTTGTTTTTGATGTTGGAAATTCATCATTTTTATTTAAAATGTTATAGAAGTCTTTACAACCTTTAATTGACTTGTAATATATACTAATATGGTTTGGCAGTATTGGATTGTGTACTTTTTTGTTGATCATGCTAACATTATTATTTTTTGCAAAGTTTTTGATTGTTTGAGTTATTCCATTAAACTGTAGAAAATTTGTTTTTATGTTATATATTTTTTTAAAGTCAGTTTCTGTGTAAATTTCTCCATTTTCTGAAACAAGATCATTGATAAAATAGATACCCTTATCATTCCATGTTTTATTTACTATAGGCATTCCTCCAACACACAAACTATCATTTTGAAATAAGGGAGTATTTAGGAATTGTTCTAAAGTTGTGATTTTATCATGTTTTATAATGTGAGTGTGTGATATAAGAACATCCTTCCAGAAATTGTTTCTTGTTTTATTGATCATTATTTCTGTTAAGGAGTTTCCATAGTTTGCTAAATTATTTATGTTTATGTCATTTTCTATAATAGTTGTCCAACTACCGCCGACTCGTATTAATCTTCTTATCCATGTTGCTTTAAGAGCTGAAATAAATGCCTTAAGGTTTATCATTTTTAACCCCCCTTCAAAGTATTGTTTTACTACAACTGATTGTTTTATTTTTGCTGTTCCATTCCACAAAAAGTCATAAAATATAGAATTTAGCTCTTTAATTACTTTTTCTATTGGATTTGGTAATGCAATAAATAAATGATTTAAAATTGGTAATAGTAACGTTTTAATAACGGTTATTTTCCCTAAAGGAGTTAAATATCTTCTCTTCCAAAGTTTAATTATATTTTTTATCTTAACAATTTTTTCATTGTAATTAATTGTATTCATTTTGTCTAAATCTATGTGAAAATGAATTCCAAGTAGTTTAAAATCAGTTTTTCCCCAGTTAAGTTTCCATTTCGTTTTAATTGCCAGAGAACTGTATTTTTTTATTCCAATCCATACAACCTGTGTTTTATCAAAATTAACACGTAAACCTGATATTTTTGCAAAATCGGATAATTCATTAAGTGTTTGATGTAGTGAAGACTCAGAGCCATCCAGAATTGCAGATGTATCGTCTGCATATTGAGAGATTTTAAACTCGGTGTTATTGATAGTAATACCTTTGATATTTTTATTGTTTCTTATTTTTATTGCTAGTATTTCAGAGCATAATATAAAGATATACGGAGAAAGAGGGTCACCTTGTCGGCAGCCCCTACCTATATTAAAAAAAGATGAAATATTACCACCCTGGGTGACTGCTAGCGAAGCATTTTTATACAGGACATGAATCCACGATATTATCGAGTCACCAAATCCAAAAAACTTCATAACCTTATTAATAAAATTCCAGGATAAAGAATCAAAAGCTTTTTCAAAATCAACAAGTAAAAGTAAACCTGGTAAATTATTATCCTCTGCATATTGCATTATGTCATATAAAATTCTCGTATTTTCCCCTACATATCGACCCGCTATGAAGCCTGTTTGATCTTTATTGATAAGTTTATTTAAAGTTGTTTTTAGTCTGTTGGCTATTGCTCCAGATGCTATTTTATATATAGTATTAAGAAGAGATATGGGTCTATAGTTTTTTACTTGGTAACGCGATTTGTTTTCTTTTGGAATACATGTAATAATGCCTTGTTTTTGAGTGACTGAAAGTTCATCATGTAAAAAACCATAGTTAATTGATCTGACTACAAAATGTCCAATCTGACCCCAGAAAACCTTAAAAAAATCAGCATTAAAACCATCAGTGCCAGGGCTCTTATTATTTGCCATATTTTTAAGCGATATTGTGGCTTGTAGATATGTCAAAAGTCCTTCAATATTGGAAGATTCTTCTATATTTAGTTTTGGAACTGTGTAACCCGATAACTCTGTTTCTAAGTTAAAATCTAAAAGTTCAGAATCTCTACTGCTATAAAGTGTTTGATAAAATAGTTTTGTTTCTTCTAAAATTGTAACTTGATCTTTAATAAATGTCCCATCTTCTTTTTCAATTTTCGGTATTATTTTACTAGAATATGTATTTTTTTCCAAATTACAAAAGTATTTTGATGGTTTTTCATCATCTTCTATTATCTTTGCATGTGTTCTTATTAATATTCCCTGCATTTTTATTTTTCTTAATTGCACTAATGACTCCTTTAGTGTTTCTAAATCTTCTACGTTACTTTGGGATAAATCATTTTCCATTTTTTCTATATCCTCTACTAACTGTCTTTCTCTTTTTTCATTTTCTTTTTTTTTAAAACATGAATAAGAAATTGATTTGCCCCTAATTTCCATTAACAAAGTTTCTAAAAATAATTGATCATTAATGGTAAATTGAATTTGATCATTTGGAATGTTTTTTATATTTTCAGTTTCATAAACTGGTAAAGAATATTGAATTTTAACATCATTTATTTTTTCATTAATAATTGTTAAATAATTTATATCTTGCAATAAACTGTTGTTATGTTTCCATAGTGGCTTTCCTTTTTTAAAAGGTGTAAATGTTATATTTAAAATAACCATTGAATGGTCAGATCTGTAACTTGGTGCAATAATACATTTATTAACTGAAGATAAAAGAGTCTCGGAAATTAAAAAAAAATCAAGCCTGGCTTGTTTAACAGGATTTTTTCGTCTCCACGTAAATCTTCGAGTATCTGGATTTTGATCTCTGAATGGGTCAATCAAATTATATTGGTTTATTAATTCTAATAATTTTGTATTTGATTTTGCATTATTTATATGTTTATAGTTAAAATAATCTAATTTCGGGTCCTGAACTATATTAAAATCACCACAGAACACAACTGATGAGTTATTGAATGAATAAGCTTGCGAAAATAGATATTTTTCTTTATAACTCTATAAAACGGTGACTCTTTGGACGGGGTCAGATTTGACCACAGGGTCACTATTTGAACAAACTTGGTAAAGGATCATAAATATATGCTACATGCAATATATGAGAGCTAGATGCCTTGTTGTTTCGGAGAAGAAGATTTGTTAAAGGGGTTGATGCACTATTTTCAAACAAGATTTATTTAAAAGAGATCTGACAACCTTAAAAATAGCTGAAAGAATTATCACAATGCCATGGAAAAAAAAAGAGATATGATCTATTACAAATTTGCAAAGACATAAATGAAGGTGGCCATCTTGGAACGATGACGTCATCGCGCCTTTTTACTATATATGACATATTGACAAAATATATTATAAAGCAAAGAAAATCACTGCAAACTGATTAAAAATAAATATACATATGTAAAATGTACACAATTGTATGCTTATTTTTCATTTCCAGTGATTTTCTTTGCTTTAAAAGACATTTAATCAGTATGCCATATATGGTAGAAAGGTGCGATGACGTCATCGTTCAAAGATGGCCGCCTCCATTTTTGTTTGCTTATTTTTCATTTGCAGTGATTTTCATTGCTTTAAAAGATATTTTCTCAATATGCCATATATGGTAAAAATTCATGATGATGTCATCATTCCAAGACGGTTGCCTTCATACTGTGTTGATGAGCCGTTAAACAACATTCAATTCAATTCAATTCATTTATACTTTACAAATTTTCAATAGGTCATACCTCCTTTATTTTGCATAGCATTTTGAAAATTCTTTCAGCTTTTTGACGTTTTTCAGAGCGCTTTGAAACAAACATTGTTTGAAAATAGCGCATCAACCCCTTTAAGTTTTCACTATATTGCCTACGTAAAACTGTGGCTCCCGGGCAGGCCTGTAGCTACGCTGAGGCTAGTGTGTTAAAATACACGTTTAATGCTCTTTTCAAATTGTTCACATTGGCGAACATCGACGTTATATGCATTACACAGAACGTCAGAATAATAAAAAACAAGAGATAAACACCTGGTGGCGTTAAAGCCGGGTTATCGAAAATGTGAAAGATAAGTGCCTGTGTGTTTAATAGAGCTTTTCTTAATATATTTTGTATATTTTGGAGAAAGTAGGTCACAGTGACGTAGTTTTGAGGTTATGGTCAGTGTTAATGGGAGTAAGATGCTATTAAAGTTTGACAAAGATCGGACATGGTAATGTGGAGAAATATAGAAAAAACAAAATGTGGACGCCAGCCGCCAGCCCGGTTTAAGCCAATCTAGAAGCCGATTATTTTTTCAACAAAAAAAAGGGCTTAAAACTGCATAGGAGCCAAATTATTAGGCTAATTATACCTCTGGCAGGCTTAACTTTCAATATAACTGCACGGAAAATATGTTGCGCTCGGAACAATTATGGTGAACAAAAAATGAAGCCGGATTGTTTTGTGCTTCTTTTTATCTTTTTTTTTTAATGAAGAAACTATTCACTCCAAAAGCGGTGTTTGTTAGCTCAGCTTAGCTTATTTGTCTGACTCACTAGAGACTTGTTTTTGTATTGATGAACAGTTGAATGAGCCTCCATCTAATGACAATATCACGACTTCGAGTTTCCCGATGACAATGATATTGTCCAAGGGTATGATCTTTATTAGGCTAATATACCTCTGGCAGGCTTAACTTTCAATATAACTGCACGGAAAATATGTTGCGCTCGGAACAATTATGGTGAACAAAAAATGAAGCCGGATTTTTGTGTGCTTCTTTTTATCTGTTTTATTTCCGTTATACAGTACTAATAATACCAATTACCGTTATACAGTACTAATAATACCAATTACCGTTATACAGTACAAATAATACCAATTACCGTGGTATAGTATTATCTTTAAATATGATAGGGAGCAGAATAGTGATTTGACCAAATATATACTGAACATAATAAATGTATCACATGTAAGTCAGTTCCATCAGGGCCCTATATGACGTTTCACTTTTCCCAGATTCCATAGACGATATACGAAGCCGTGTATGTTGAGGGTCATTGATAACGTGGCTATATATTATAGATATGACAATAAATAACATTCGTAAACAAAGTCGGTGATAAAAATAAAGCAAATATGTTGGGATCATACTTTTATAGGCTATCGAAAATCGTTGTCGTTTCAATGAAAAAGGACGTAACTTTAAAATGACGAATTTGAAACTATAACACTGTTTTCTGAACATATACTCAGTTGCAAAGGAAACTGGACACTTTGAAAATTTTACTTTACACCCTATCCTCTTTATCAAGCGACAGTCCCTTAATGATTCGACCTATTGAAAAACAAATGACAGCATGATATTGGCAATGGAATAATAAAAACTTTGGTACCAAACATAGCATATTCATTTTGGAATTTGTCAATTTAATTCTAAAAAAACTTTATACAATTAAATCTAAACAAAACTCAGTGTCCACTTTCTTTTGCAACTGAGTATATTTTAGCGGATTTTAATCAATGACAGAATGGGCAATCCTTGTCAATGCCAAACATTTCGTTCAATGTAATATATTTGTTTAGCGAAATAAGTTTTTTTTTTATTATATGGGGATGTTGTCTGATACTTCACTTAGGAAGTAATACAATAAAACATGTTTTAGGATTTAGACAAATGTACCAATTGACTGTCTAATTCCCATCATTTATGTTTACCCAGGGTCTACCAATATAAATCAAAGCACTGACAGTGCTGATGGACGGTGCCACTCAGAAAGTATTGACCAAAATCAAATTTCGAAAAAAACAAACGGTTTTGCATACTAAGGTGGTGAACATTTGTGCACAATAGTATTGAAATCGGATGAGGCATTACCAAAGTTATGGGAACGGACGGACGAACGGATGGAAGGACAGACGGACAGCGGCAATTGTTTATCCCTCAATAAGGTCATTGTTACCTTGACCTGTGACCTCTGTCATAGAAAACAAATAGAAAATGCTTATCCGGACCGTATTTTCAATACTATAACACTTAGAGATACCAAACTTGGTATGTGGATACATCTTGAGATAGCGGCGTACCAAAATAAGGTCACTGTGACCATGACCTGTGACCTCTGTCATAGAAAATGCATAGACAATGCTTGTCCGGACCGTATTTTCAATACTATAACACTTAGAGATACCAAACTTAGTATGTGGATACATCTTGGGATAATGGTGTGTCGCGTACCAAAATAAGGTCATTGTGACCTTGACCTGTGACTTCTGTCATAGAAAATGCTTGTCTGGACCGTATTTTCAATACTATAACACTTAGAGATACCAAACTTGGTATGTGAATACATCTTGGGATAACGGTGTGTCGCTTACCAAAATAAGGCCATTGTGACCTTGATCTTGATCTTTGACCTCCATCATAGGAAGTGTCTGTAAACTGCTTGTCTGGGCCGGTAGGGGACTATAGATTGCCCTGCAATTCTTGATGCTCTTGTTTATCAATGTTTTGTCAATATACGGATCTTTTGAGCATTTACAGCCTCGCAAATGGTACTACTTTCATCTGGTGTTCTTTGGTTTCTAGTAGAAAAGCATTCCCTCTACTTAGGACGGTTGCCTGACAGCACCGTCCAAATATCCTCATATTGGAACCGGGTTCTGTCTAGTTACCTACCACGGTGTCATTCTTGATGTCTTATACAGGGGTATGCCTGCCGCCAACCTCCCCACAACGGGGAAACATTGATACACGAAGTATGCCTGCCGCAAACCTCCCCACAACGGGGAAAACATTGATACATAGGGTATGCCTGCCGCCAACCTCCCCACGACGGGAAAACATTGATCAATAGGTGAATAAAAACCTTCAACATATATACACAGGGTATGCCTGCCGCCAAACTCCCACGAAGGGAAAACATTGATCAATAGGTGAATAAGTACCCTCAACACATATACACTGGGTATGCCTGCCGCCAATCTCCCCACGACGGGGAAAACATTGACACACGGAGTATGCCTGCCGCCAACCTCCCCACGACGGGAAAACATTGATCAATAGGTGAATAAGTACCCTGAATACATATACACTGGGTATGCCTGCCGCCAATCTCCCCAGGACGGGGAAAACATTGACACACGGAGTATGCCTGCCGCCAACCTCCCCACAACGGGGAAAACATTGATACACAGGGTATGCCTGCCGCCAACCTCCCCACGACGGGAAAACATTGATCAATAGGTGAATAAATACCTTCAACACATAAACACAGGGTATGCCTGCCGCCAACGTTGCCACGACGGGAAAACATTGATCAATAGGTGAATAAGTACCCTCAACGCATATACACTGGGTATGCCTGCCGCCTATCTCCCCACGACGGGGAAAACATTGATATACAGGGTATTCCTGCCGCCAAACTCCCCACGACGGGAAAACATTGATCAATAGGTAAATAAAAACCCTCAACACATATACACTGGGTATGCCTGCCGCCAACCTCCCCACGACGGGGAAAACATTGATCAATAGGTGAATAAATACTCCCAACAAATATACACGGGATATGCCTGCCGCCAACCTCCCCACGACGGGAAAACATTGATAAATAGGTGAATAAGTACCCTCAACACATACACACGGGATATGCCTGCCGCCAACATCCCCCCGACGGGGAAAACATTGATCAATAGGTGAATAAGGACCTTCGACACATATACACTGGGTATGCCTGCCGCCAACCTCCCCACGACGGGGAAAACATTGATCAATAGGTGAATAAATACCCCAACACATATACACGGGATATGCCTGCCGCCAACCTCCCCACGACGGGAAAACATTGATAAATAGGTGAATAAGTACCCTCAACACATACACACGGGATATGCCTGCCGCCAACCTCCCCCCGACGGGGAAAACATTGATCAATAGGTGAATAAGGACCTTCAACACATATACACGGGGTATGCCTGCCGCCAACCTCCCCACGACTGGAAAACATTTATCAATAGGTGCATAGGTACCCTCAACACATTCACACGGGATATGCCTGCCGCCAACCTCCCCCCGACGGGGAAAACATTGATCAATAGCTGCATAAGTACCCTCAACACATATACACGGGATATGCCTGCCGCCAACCTGCCCACGACGGGGTAAACATTGAACAATAGGTGCATAAGTACTCTCAACACATATACACGGGGTATGCCTGCCGCCAATCTCCCCACGACGGGGAAAATATTGATCAATAGGTGCATAAGTACCCTCAACACATATACACAGGATATGCCTGTCGCCAACCTGCCCACGACGGACAAACATTGATACACGGGATATGCCTGCCGCCAACCTCCCCACGTCGGGGAAAACATTGATCAATAGGTGCCTAAGTACCCTCAACACATATACACGGGGTATGCCTGCCGCCAATCTCCCCACGACGGGGAAAACATTGATCAATAGGTGCATAAGTACCCTCAACATATATACAAGGGATATGCCTGTCGCCAACCTGCCCACGACGGACAAACATTGATACTCGGGATATGCCTGCCGCCAACCTCCACCCGACGGGGAAAGCATTGATCAATAGGTAATGAGTACCCTCAACACATAACACAGGGTATGCCTGCCGCCAACCTCCCCCCGACGGGGAAAACATTGATCAATAGGTGCATAAGTACCCTCAACACATATACACGGGGTATGCCTGCCGCCAACCTTCCCTCGACGGGGAAAACATTGGGATTTGTTCTACTAGGGAACAAATACCAATTATTTCAGGGGGTGGAAATCAGAGGTTATTATGAACATGTAATTCTAACGCGTACACCTCTTTGCAGTGACCGCCAATTGGTCAGTATCGATCTGTTTTTGTGTTCTAAAAATCGGTTTTTAATTGTTATCTCTAACCCACCACCCTCCCCTGTGTTTGTCGTTTATATTGTATTTCGTACCAGTGTCTTTGGCTTGTCGTGTATATATTTCAGTGAAAAGCATGAGGAGATGAGATGCCTAGTGGTCTGTCGTCGTCGTCATGGCTCCATCCGAATCTCGTTTGCGGTGGTATACATTGGTGCAATCTTTGGGGATACAGCTACAAGAAGTTTTCAAATACTACTATTGGCGGTGCAAGACGTTGTGGTATCGATGCATGAGGAGATGAGATGCCTAGTGGTCTGTCGTCGTCGTCATGGCTTCATCCGGATCTCGTTTGCGGTGGTCCACATTTGTGCAATCTTACACGAATTTTTTGAATATTACTATTGACGGTGCAAGACGTTGTGGTATCGGAACGCGAAGAACTTTAAAATCATCTATGAACTTTGTGTCGCGGTATTTCGCGGACACAGCATAGTGTAGTTAAAATATTCTAAGAACTTTGTTATTTTCTATACAAGAAGTTTTTAATTTTAAGACTTGTTTTTGTGAACATCTGTTCCCAGGGTTTGCACTATACAGTATTCTAAGAACTTTGTTATTTTCTATGCAAGAAGTTTTTACTTTTAAGACTTGTCTTTGTGAACATCTGTTCCCAGGGTTTACACTTTTAAACTTAGGTTGGACTATGAACATTGGATTTACCTGAAATGTTCCAATTTGATTGACTACACATTTTATTTTACACTATATATTGTTGAAGTCATGGCCAGCTTATTCCAATAAATATAAACTAGTAACATGTTGTTTTATTTGTAACCCATCTTAAATAATGATCATTGGGTGCATGAGTACCCTCAACAAATTATATATGTGTTTATCTCGTTTGAATCCTTTTCAAGTATTTTGTGAATTAGCCAGTGTTATCTCATTTTGTTTGACAGAGGTAATTACATAAAAATGATATTAACTATTCATTCAAAATTAACTATCCCGGTTATTAGTACTCCTAGGAAAGGCTTAAACAGCTTTGAGTGTTATTTTACCATTATACATCGACAGAATTCTTATATTATAAGTGTAGTTCTAGTTTACAACGTGTGGCTCTTGAGGATATGCCTTTGCGGTGATGACTTTCCTCAGAGGATCACGTATACCCAGGTAATGCAGCAATCACGGTAATTGAGTTAACACTTCAACATGAGTTTACTAAATAACACTATATTATTCTCAAGTGTTATAATATGTTCCCCTGTGTATAACTTCAAATAGCAATTAGCAATTATAAACTGAATGAAAATGAGATTACATCAATTGCTTTTGTGACGGCACAAATGTTTGTTAACAAGTCGGTCGCATCATGAACAAGGGACACAAGAGGACCTCTAGATACTCTAATAGCTAACATGGCTCGTATAATGATGATGGCGGGTAGTTGAGACAAAATGACCGAGTCTGTGTTATAAAAGCAAAGTCAGAGAAAAACAAGTTGCATTTTCCTTCCCTTGGCTGGACTAGACATAGCTATAGATGATTTTAATTGCATCCTCTATTGGACGATGATGACAACAACAAAAGCAGAAGCAGCAGCAACAACAACATACACACTGACCCAAGGTCCTCAAACATGATAATTTCAAGACGAGAATAATGCGTACTAAATGATAAAGGAAACCCAGTTTCAGAACAACAACAACAATGATTTCCATACATAACTCTGTAAAACCGTAGCCCTGCGGGTTGCTTCAAATTTGGATACACAATCACCGTTTAAAGAACCCTTGTAAGGGACCATACGTTTATGCTAAATTGCACAATATTAGACATCTGGCAGTTGTAGTTGTACCTGTACCTCTACGTTATACAATGTAACCCCATGGGGCGGGACCAAATTAGACCCCAGTGTGACCATTTAAACAAACTTGGAAGTGAACCATATGCTTTTGATGCATGCAATATATGAGAGCTATATTCTTCAAAGAAGATGAATTGTCAATGTCTTTCCTATATAATTCTATGTAAAACGTGTGACCCTTGGGGCAGGCAAAATGTTACCACAGAAGAGTTTTAAAAGACGTTCCTATATAAAAGTAGGGATAAAAGTTGAACAGGAAATAGAACACAGTCAACCAATAAATCACACAACAATTACAAGGGGAATTTAAGTATGCGATAGCACAAACACACAACAATTACAAGGGGAATATAAGTATGCGACACCAGACAGCACAAACACACAACAATTACAAGGGAATATAAGTATGCGATACCACAAACACACAACAATTACAAGCGGAAATATAAGTATGCGACAGCACAAACAAACAACAATTATAAGCGGAAATATAAATATACGACAGCACAAACACACAACAATTACAAGGCGAAATATAAGTATGCGACAGCACAAACACACAACAATTACAAGGGGAAATATAAATATACGACAGCACAAACACACAGCAATTACAAGGGGAAATATAAGTATGCGACAGCACAAACACACAACAATTACAAGGGGAATATAAATATACGACCGCACAAACAAACAACAATTACAAGCGGAAATATAAGTATCCGACAGCACAAACACACAACAATTACAAGGGGAATTTAAGTATGCGACAGCACAAACACACAACAATTACAAGGGGAATGCGACAGCACAAACAAACAACAATTACAAGGGAATATAAGTATGCGACACCAGACAGCACAAACACACAACAATTACAAGGGGAAATATAGGTATACGACAGCACAAACACACATCAATTACAAAGGGAATATAAATATACGACAGCACAAACACACAACAAACCACAAGGAGAATCTAAGTATGCGACACCAGACAGCACAATCACACAACAATTACAAGGGGAATTTAAGTATGCGACAGCACAAACACACAACAATTACAAGGGGAAATATAGGTATACGACAGCACAAACACACATCAATTACAAAGGGAATATAAATATACGACAGCACAAACACACAACAAACCACAAGGAGGATCTAAGTATGCGACACCAGACAGCACAAACACACAACAATTACAAGGGACTATAAATATACGACAGCACAAACACACAACAAACCACAAGGAGAATCTAAGTATGCGACACCAGACAGCACAAACGCACAACAATTACAAGGGGAATTTAAGTATGCGACAGCACAAACACACAACAATTACAAGGGGAAATATAGGTATATGACAGCACAAACACACATCAATTTGCAAAGGGAATATAAATATACGACAGCACAAACACACAACAAACCACAAGGAGAATCTAAGTATGCGACACCAGACAGCACAAACACACAACAATTACAAGGGAATATAAGTATGCGACAGCACAAACACACAACAATTACAAGCGGAAATATAAGTATCCGACAGCACAAACACACAACAATTACAAGGGGAATTATAAGTATGCGACAGCACGAACACTCAATAATTACAAGAGAATGCGACAGCACAAACACACAACAATTACAACGGGAAATATAAGTATACGACACCACAAAAACAGAACAGTTACAAGGGGAATATACGTATGCGACACCACAACACACAACAATTACAATGGGAAATATAGGTATACGACAGCACAAACACACAACAATTACAAGGGGAATATAAATATACGACAGCACAAACACACAACAATTACAAGCGGAAATATAAGTATGCGACAGCACAAACACACAACAATTACAAGGGGAATGCCACAGCACAAACACACAACAATAACAAGGGGACATATAAGTATACGACAGCACAAACACACAACAATTACAAGGGAAAATATAATTATACGGCATCACAAACACACAACAATTACAATGGGAATGCGACAGCATAAACACACAACAATTACAACGGGAATGCGACAGCACAAACAAACAACAATTAGAAGGGGGAATATAAGTATGCGACAGCACGAACATACAGCAATTACAAGGGGAAATATAAGTATGCGGCATCACAAACACACAACATTTACAAGGGGAAGGCGACAGCACAAACACACAACAATTACAAGGGGAAATATAAGTATGCGATACCACAAACACACAACAATTACAAGGGGAATGCGACAGCACAAACACACAACAATTACAAGGGGAAATATAAGTATGCGACAGCACAAACACACAACAATTACAAGGGGAATGCGACAGCACAAACACACAACAATTACAAGGGGAATGCGACAGCACAAACACACAACAATTACAAGGGGAATATAAGTATGCGGCATCACAAACACACAACAATTACAAGGGGAATGCGACAGCACAAACACACAACAATTAGAACGGGGAATATAAGTATGCGACAGCACGAACATACAGCAATTACAAGGGGAAATATAAGTATGCGGCATCACAAACACACAACAATTACAAGGGGAATGCGACAGCACAAACACACAACAATTACAAGGGGACATATAAGTATGCGGCATCACAAACACACAACAATTACAATGGGAATGCGACAGCACAAACACACAACAATTACAACGGGAATGCGACAGAACAAACAAACAACAATTAAAAGGGGGAGTATAAGTATGCGACAGCACGAACATACAGCAATTACAATGGGAAATATAAGTATGCGGCATCACAAACACACAACAATTACAAGGGGAAGGCGACAGCACAAACACACAACAATTACAAGGGGAAATATAAGTATGCGATACCACAAACACACAACAATTACAAGGGGAATGCGACAGCACAAACACACAACAATTACAATGGGAAATATAAGTATGCGACAGCACAAACACACAACAATTACAAGGGGAATGCGACAGCACAAACACACAACAATTACAAGGGGAATATAAGTATGCGAAAACACACACACACACACACACACACACACACACACACACACACACACACAACAATTACAAGGGGAAATATAAGTATGCGACACCACACACACATACAACAATTACAAGGCGAATATATGTATGCGACAGCACAAACACACAACAATTAAAAGGGGCATATAAGTATGCGACGGCACACACAAGAAGAGATGACATACAATAGGGGTAACGCACTGGAACGGTCCTAGGCAAAAGGGCCGGCTGGAGCTTAAAACGGGTTCTAGTGCACTAAACCTCCCCTTACCATGTTGTCATCACAGTAAATCGGAACAGTGTAAATAAGGAAGTCCCCGCCAGGCTATATCCTGTAACAAACTAGGTAACATTAATAGGCAATAAAAGTCCAACACATAGACGGTCATGTATACATGAACATAAAAAAAGCCTAGAAAGCCACAAAGAAAGCAGAGGAACTAGAGAATAAACCATTACGGGGATAGCAAGACCGGATAGAAGACAAACATGAAGCGGTTCTGTCCTTTCAGGATTTGATTTAGGTAGACATATGTGCAAAGTTGGTAAAGATCAGATACAAAATGAAGGCTATGTCGTTTAAACGAGGCAGAATATTGCAACTTTTACTAAATCAAGGACCATAACTCCAGTATTACTGGTCTAGTGTTTTACAAACGTGTCCGAGCTTTCATTGATAAACACAAGTTTGTGTAACCGGGTGCATATAGTAAAATGGCACGTAGTAGATTCAATTAATTTATTGGGGATCAAAAGGTACATAGGATAGGGCCTGAAAAAATAAATAAGAAAATAAAACTATGGCACTTCACCAACCTATCCATACACGATACATGCACAATACAGGCGCGTATCTAAATTAACAGTAACTTCAGATAGTAAAAATACAATTTAGACAAAGACAACAGTTCTTACCAGAAGCCTGTATCATTATCGTACATATGATTATGAGAGCATTCACTCTGATTTAGTGGATACTCTGACCCTTCATATATTTGTACTCCGGGATGGACAACCTTCCCTACTCCGGGATGGACAACCTTCCCAGCAAAGTAGGTCGACAGAGTGAAGAAAATATAGATTTGGCGGTTAATTGTGAGTGGCGGGAATGCAGTTGTGACGTGCACATTTGCTCGTGCATGATGATGGACTCCAACTCTTAACTTTCATAACTATACAACAGAGAACCGCTCTCTCCCTTACAGCTAAATATAGTAACAAGGACATCACATGACAATCACATGACAATACGACAATAATAACAAGTATAGTACGACACAAAAGACAGGTGCCCTATATAAGCAATACATATTAATCTAACACTGGTTACACCCACACTCACCAGGTTAACATTTATAATCCAACCTTGGTGAAGCTTGGGGACAATGTTTATGCGCATAATATCTCAGTCAAGGTCGATAGCCAGTCACATCGCATCATTATGCAGGAGTTATGATCTTTGAAAATGACCGATGTGTGTAAATCCGGCATGTATACATTCACCAATATTTCACTGACAATCGATGTAAATATTTAGCTCATTTAGACACATAGTTTTGTTGTAATTGTTTGGATACTAAGGTGTACTCGCATCACTTAGTGTAAAATGTTCGATAAATGTTTGGAAATTAGAGGGTACATAAGGCAAGGTGGAAATTTGGAATAAGTGCAAATTCTATTCATCAAGAAATCATTGATATATAAGGGATGGTCAAATTACAAAACGAACAGTCTATAGGTGGAAATTTACAAGACAAGGAAAGAGTTGGTCGCCCAACAACCACATCCACAAAAAGTAACATAGAAAAAATGACCATTGACCTCTAAGTGTGACCTTGACCTTGGGGCCACAGACCTGGATTTTGTGCACGACACATCGTCTTGTTGTGGTGAGCATTTGTGCCAAGTTATTTGAAAATCCGTCTATGAATGCCAGAGTTATTGACCAGACACAATTTGACTTCTGACCTCCAAGTGTGACCTTGACCTTGAAGACCTGGGTTTTGCGCGCGACACATCGTCTTGTTATGGTGATCACTTGTGCCAAGTTATTTAAAAATCCGTGCAGGGGTTGTGAAGTTACGGTCCGGACCAGACTTCGGAATGACGGACAGACAGAATCCGGACAGACGGACGGACGGTGCGATTACTATATTTTATAGATTTCGGGGGCTTAAAAATAAAACAAATTTTGAAAGAAGGTTCAAGATACAAGGTGCGAAAGTCAGTTCGGGTTATCAAGTATTCATTTCATTTTGAAAAGAATTTTAAAAGTTAATAAGATTTGTGCCAGATGGGTACCCCATATTCTGACGGAGGACCAGAAATGGACACGTGTGCAGATGGCTAAAAAACTATTGCAAATGTACCCAAAGTATACACTTAAATCATTTGCTAACCTCGTTACAGGTGATGAAACGTGGGTGTACTTCTTTGAGCAAAATCGTAAGGAGGATAATGAAATATGGGCGACCAAACATGGTCTAAGACCAAGCTATGCAAAACGCACACGGACCGCTGAGAAAGTAAAGTAAACAAGTTTCTTCACAAATCAAGGACCGGCAATCCAGATCAAATCCCTACACCAAAAGGTCGCAGTGTAAATGGACATTAGTTCTCGAAAAGCACGTCATACTGCTTCCATGACAACGCGGCAGCGCATACGGTGGAAGTTGTGCGTCAGTTTATTTCCCACATCCTCCGTATTCGCCAGACCTTGCCCCCTGTGAGTACTTCCTTTTTCCAAAACTACTAAAATTCTACATATCTGGGCGGAGATATACATCTAAGAAAGCATTGGGATCAGCTATTGTTCAGTATATGAACAGTGTACCCAAACAGAACTATGAAAAATGTTTCCAAAATTGGATCAAACGCGTAAAACGTTGTATTTCTGTTAGAGGGGATTATTTTCAAGGGTAATAAATCATTGCTTGGTGAGTTTACTTTTTACTTTTTCTAATAAACTTTTGTGCCATTACTTTCGGAAATTGGTCTGCATGACATTAACCAGTTTGTCCTTAAAATTCTATCATGTTGATCTAGCATCCAAGATGTATTTGTTTACCAGGTTCGAGAACATCACATGTCGTCGTTACTTATCCTACACAACTATCAGATCTTCATAAATCTGCACAATATTTTGGAGTGATGTCTTGACGGTTGTTAATGAACACACGCTTCGTGAGAAATTCACTGCTGATGGATACTTCACAGGAATATTCCATGTGATGGTAAGCTTTACGAAATGCAACTTGCAAAATCTTTCTCGTGCAAATTGGGTATTCCGTTTTGGCGCGTTTCTTGGGTCTACTTTCTTGAACTACTTCATACAACGTAAGTACTTGATTCGTATTAATGTTGGATCTGAAGTCTTATATACATTCAACTAGTAATCGTTGTATACAAATACATAATAGTTTACTGATATTTTCTACATATGGTTTATTCCAAACATACATAAAGCCGTGTTTCTCTAGCACCATATTAACCTTAAGATACCCGTTTGTATATCCCTTTTCAACATCTAGTAAAGATGAATCTCTTTCATGTTTTATAATTATATTTGCACTATTACATATTGTAAACCAGAACTTAACAATAAGTATATATCTATTTATATAGGTGATCCAAACATATTCTGGATTTAATAGCGATTGTATTTGTTTAGAATTTCCAATACTAATATTATGCTGGAGTGAATGAAGAAAAAAAATCAACCCGTATACCGTCAAATATGTTTAACGAAAATATTCCTGCTTTGTCCCAATTCCTACCTGGCGCAAAAACGATAACGAAAATATTCCTGCTTTGTCCCAATTCGTACCTTGCCTATGGATGATTCCGGAATTGAACCGCGCATTTTAAGCATTCTTACTTTGCGCAGAGCAATTCCGGAATTGTCCATATTCTCATTTTGCGCATTTTTTAACTTAATATTGAGAACACAAAACCTATAGGCACAATATAAACGGCTTTAAACCAGCCAGGCCAAACCCCATAACTGGAGCTTGAATTAAGAGTTACCGACACATAATTCATTCCACGCATATCCAATCACGGGTATTTTAAGAACCCATGAAAAAAACTACACTTTTAATCGACACATACATTATTATATGACATGAACATCTGGATAGAGTTTAGATGGGGTTTGATGACTGGTTTTGTATTGTAATTTTGCCATTATTTGGTGGGTTATATAGTTTCTTGAATGAGACACATTAAAACAGGAAAGGTCCAGCCTACATACCACTTAAGTTTGGTCGGAGTACAGCAAACCAACAAGTTTTTAAGTATGGCCTTAACACTGTATACTCGTTCAAAACTGTCATCCAAAACCATAGTAAAAGGCAAATTCTTACATTCTGTGGTTTGTGATAGTCCCATTGGCGAGCTAATGAACTTTTGTATAAAAAATAATATTTCCTTCAGTCAGGTGCATATCTGACAACGAAATAGTTGTTTATCCTCAGGGAAATTAATCTGGTACTACAAAATATAAGCTTATTGAATTTTACAGACATGCTACATTGTTCTTTTTTTTTCATCTTCTCAAAGCATGTGTCATCTTTGACTGCGGAATATGCCAGTCAGTGAAGTTTGCCAATTGTTGAATAAATTGCAGCGATAATGTGCCAATTTGATGTCATTCATGTACGCTGCTCTCAGAGCGCCAAGTATTTTGTTTCTAAAAGAGATGATATATTAGGCAAAATACAAAATAAATAGTTCCAGAAACCTCAATAGTTATAATTTCCAAAAAGAAGAGCTGCGTTGAGGCTAGAGTGTTAAAATACACGTTTAATGCTCTTTTCAAATTGTTCGTATTGGCGAGCATCAACGGTTTATGCAGTTACACAGAATGTCAGAATAATGATAAAACAGGAGGCCCAAGAGGGCCTGTGGACGCTCTACTGGCTAAACATAAAGTTTTATGTATAATATCATTCAACCGGAACATGGCGATGATATACGCAACTAGGCTTGGTACTGATCATCCCTGCCGAATTTTGCTGAAATCCTGCCAGAAGCTCAGGGGAACTAGTCTGTACAAATTTAGTGTATTGAAACCTTTAAGGAGTCATAACTCTGCCAAAATTCATTCAGCCAGAACACGGCAATGACAGGTGCAACTAGGCTTGGTACTGATCATCCCCACCAAGATTCGTTGAAATTCTGCTAGGAGTTCAGGAGAGACTTATCTGGACAAAGTTTGTCTATTAAAACCTTTAAAGGGCCATAACTCTGCCAAAAAATCATTCAACCAGAATATGCAACGATATGCATAACTAGGCTTGATATTGATCATCCTTGTCAAGTTTCGTTGAAATCCAGCCAGAGGTTCAGAAGAATTAGCCCAGAACATGTTTGAGAATCAAAAACCTTTAAAGGGCCATAACTCTGCCAACAATCTGTAAACCGGAACGTGACGATGATATGCACAACTAGGCTTGGTGCTGATCATCCCTCTAAGGTTTCGTTGAAATCTGGCGAGGGGTTCAGGAGAACTAGTCCAGACCAAGTTTGTGTATAAAACCTTCAAAGGGACATAACTCCGCCAAAATCATTCAACCGGATCAAGGTGACGATGTGTACAACTAGGCTTGGTACTATAATAATAATAATAATAATAATAATAATAATAATAATAATTTATTTAACGAATTAAAATACATACACTTATTTTCAATGTGGCCTTCGAACAATAATGCTATACATATAAAACATTCATGCGCATGCGCACCCACGCAAACATCAATATACACAACAATACTACAAATTCGACAAACACTCATTGGTTAATACATTCCTAATATTCTTAATTCATAATCAAGATATCCATAGTTCATATATGAAGGATATTTAAGCAATTACATGCATACAGTGCCAGTTTCACTCAAGAAATAAAGAAAAATAACAACAAAAACAACTAACAACAACACAACAGCGACATCATTCTATCGTTATATCAGCTAGTTTATATCCTGTTTTTGGAAAAGAAATTGTTTTAAATTGTATTTATATGAATTAAGGCTATTGATGTTACGTATATGTAAAGGAATTGTATTCCATACTATTGTACTGTAATAGCTGAACGAATCTTTAAAAGAGTGGAACAAGATCCTTTCGCTTAATAGAACGCAACATATCATTTCATTGTGAGAGAAGCTAATTATATCTGACAGGTATTTTGGTACTAGTTCATTATTAATATTCCTATATGATACAGACATCGTTTTTTTTCGAATGATAGCCAACCCAATTCTTTAAACATTAACTTTGAATTAGTATTTGTCTTTATTCAGTATTATTCGTGCTACCTTCTTTTGAATTTTTGTTATTTTCATGATTTCAGCTTTCAAATTAACTGCCTTTTCCCAAACAGTGCAACAAAGTCAGACGATGACAAACTTAAGCGTTATAAACTATTTTTCTTCATATCATATGTTAAATAGTAAATAATATGTTTTAATAATGCAATTCTAGTATTCAGTGTTGAACAAACTTTGCGACAAGGACTATCACAACCTGACTTCTGTGGTGATGTGATTTATAAACTTCGTAAGATTCTTGGTCATGATCACTTTCATACTATCTTTGTTAAACTTGTTAAAAAGTTTATCAATAGAGGTTAGGACCCTATCATTTTGCAACGGACTGCATGCTTGGTGGTGGACCCTTTTACAGTTCGCCATTATGCTTTCCTCTTTAATTGTACGATGACCGGACAGGCTGTGGACCCTATGATGACGCCTACCTAAAGCCCATTGGGACGGTGGCGTTTGATGTTTGTCGACGTACCCTTAATGGTTTATTCTCTTGTTGCTCTGGCTTCTGCAAAGTCATTGAGTACCTTCATTGTCGCTTTTTAGGCTATTTTTTTTTTTTGTATTATATTTACACGAGCATATTTGTGTTTTACCTATATTGCCTATTGATGCTGCCTTGTTCGTTAGAGATTAGATTGTGGCGGGGATTTCTTTATTTACACTGTCCTGTTTTAATGGGATGACAGTAGGGTAAGTGTGAGGTTTGGTGCACCATAGAACCGGTTTAAACCCCCCAGTGGCCTACTTTGCCAATTTTGTGTTTGTGATATCGTATGCATTTAATATTACTTTTGCCTTCTTGTTTGTCTGTTTGCGTGCTTGTTTCTGTGTTTTGTGGTTGACTGTCCTCCTTGAATGCTACTTTCCCTGTCCGATATTTTTATATTTCTTTAGATATGTGATACTTCCATGATAGTGTATTATAAATATATATATACCTAGTAGTTTATGTAGGCTATAGATACTTTTTCTATTAAGTCATCGTCAGTATATAAAAAATATTTCTTTGGGATTTTTAACCTTTCAAATGTATATCGGGAATCTGAAAAATATTATCGCATACATTCCCTGTGAGAAAGGTTTCGCATAATCCAAGAATTAGTGCGAGTCAATTGACATTTAATTTCATCTAATTTTGGTAACAGGTGTTGTATATTTAAATTGGCAATATGTATTCCTTTTGAAAACTAGATTTGTCATAATCCTTATCATGTAAAAGTGCATTTCCATGTAATGAATTACTATTTGAGTTATCGGGTGAGTAATAGTCTCCCTTAATAATAGCATTATGTGTATTATTTATTTGCAATGTTGATTTATATAAATCATCGTAAAATGTCGATAATGAATTTTCCCTCAGTAGATAGTTAGTATAATTTAAATAATGCGCTGTGGTAATTTTGCGTCTTTCATTATATTGAGATTTAAAGAGTTTATGTATAGATGTACTTCATAAAATGAATACTGGTATGTTAAATCACATAGCACAGAATTATAGTCTGATGATAATAATGTTCGACTAAATCTTTTAAGAGGGCATTTAACGAAAGAATCACGAAATAACACCGAAATATAGTTATTACACGTGCAAATTGTCTCATTACATATTTCACATAATAATGCTAATATTTCATATTTGTTGTAACTTATTACATGAGAGTGCTTGCCGGAAATATCCTAATGTTCGTAAGCATAAACACCGCTAACATCGAGTCATCAGCATGGCTACTTCCAGGAGAGTAAAGCTTCTGTTCCCTTTTAATGTGTCGTCTGCAGTTTTGAGTGGAATGATCATACATGGACTTTGTCTGCCAACCATGTCTGTTCACAGATGGTGAGTGTGCTTGTCGGTTTCGACGTCTTCATTCGCTAGTTGCATGGCTGGTCATTTTGCAGTATTGACACACGAGACTAATTTCCGGCTGCCAAGTATATTTAGACGAATGCCGTCTCGGGCATAGTATATCCCAACTGTGCTGCCGTTACCATAGATGAACGAGCTGTAAGGATCAATTAAATTTACATTCATGTCATGTGCTAGTTGTTTCAGTGCGTCGTTGATAGGAATAACATTAGTGTCTGATCTTGGGCAAAGTGTACATATATAGACTGTTATTTTGCGCCGCTGTAAAAGCTCAATAGCGTGTTTGAGTTCAGTGTAAATCTGCTTAGGTGTTGCGCCACCATTGCCACCAGGGTATATTACTATTGTTTGATATTCACTTTTATCATGCAGACATGCACTTTTCTGCCTAATAAAGGGGTGACCTATTAAATTTTGCTTTAATGAGGCACTGCCAAATAAAACAAATCAATGCGGAATCCCTCGGCGTTTATTGTACGTAACGTTATCTGACGTCATGCACGTAACGCTGCTTGACTTCATAAAACAAACAAAAAACAACAACATGGCGACGTCCTCGATAAGCGTACCATTCTGAGAAATAGGTGATAATAGTAATTCATACAGAAAATATGGATAATCTACATGATAAAAATAGAATATAATGTCAGTGCCTTTTACTATCAAGTTTATTAGGCTCGGCACGAAAACGAAGAATGGTTTTCTAAGCCTCGCCTAATTAAATTGATAGTAAAATGCACTGACATAATATTCTCTATATATTATATCCCAGTTTCGAATGTTAAATGAAACGACGAGTATATCTCTTGCTTTTGCACCTGGACACGATCTTATATCAGTGTTCACAGAAAGTCCGCGCCTTCTGATGCCTTTGAATATGGAATCTCCTACAAGTGATGTTTTTGAGGGGTTTTGTTGAATGGGTTCATCCAGTACTGTGATACCACCCGTCACCGCGGCCGTGGATCGGTTTTCCTTTGGAGCAGATGTGTGTTTAACAATCGTTTCTTCCGTACGTGGTGACTGTTCATGTCTTTGAAAGTGTTGGTGTATGCCTGTTTAAGTGTCCATGACAGATTGCAGTCGCCGTTGAATGATGTCAGTGTGGCTGGTGAGATTGGTGCTTATTGCCTGTGTACAACCTGATAATGTGTCCAATCTATCGCTGGAATGCGCAGTTAACAGCGAGATGTGCTTCTTCACACTGCAAATTTCATCCTTCAATTGACATATTTCTTCGATTGATGATGTAATATGTTCCGACAAACACAACAGCAGTTCTTTTATTTCACTGTAAATTTGACGAATCGGATCAACATCGTTTGACTTGAAATTGTTTTCATCACAAATAGGCGATTTTTCTTCCGGAAACGCATTTTCATCCAAATCGGTCCCTGTATTTGCGGACGGAACTTCCGGCGAAGAGCAATTTTCCTGGACAAACGATATATTTGCAACTTCCGGTGTTGCATAAATGTATTGCTCGGTAGACTCTTCTTGTTCAGCACTCTTTGTTGTTCGTAATAAAATAGTTCTTATACATGTATTTGTGTAATCAACGGAGATCGTTCTCAACTGTCGCTAACATATTATCAAGACAGTTTTTACGAAGTGGTGTGGATTTCTACCATTAACCAAGTACGAACACGTTGTGTGATACATGTTGAGTGTGTAGAGATTTTGTTTTCCTTTCGCTACCTTATATTTGTTCTCAACAATGTTTCCTTGTTTATCGTAGTTTTGACTGTGCGATAATAATGCTTGAACGATAGACAATAAGTTCGTACATCCCGGTATTTAGCAGAATTTTAATGCCTCCGCCAGTTTCTTCAATCTGAATCTCACTTCTGTTCGTGAAATTTAGCTTTTTCTCCAGCGCTCTGCTTACAGTTAGAGTAAATTCCCTGACTTTCGTATTTTCGCAACTTCCTCCGTCGTTTTCCGTTAGTTGAATTTGCGCCATTCTTCCATAAACTCAGGGGAGACTCCTTAGTTTCGAATGAATGTCCATGGGGAATTTCTTATAAAACAGAAATCTAAGAGATTAAAAGCCATGTACAGGCTAGACAATAAAAAAGAAATCCACAAATGTGGTGTTTTTGACTTAGTATGACATAATAGTTAATTTTGGTGTAAATAAAGTTTTTGTACTGTGACCGGTATAGAGTCTGTAAACAGAAACTAGTAACTGGTGGCTATGTTGTAAATGGTAGCTTTACTTG
Source organism: Cyrtodaria siliqua (assembly GCA_037043455.1). NCBI lineage: Eukaryota > Metazoa > Mollusca > Bivalvia > Adapedonta > Hiatellidae > Cyrtodaria > Cyrtodaria siliqua. The sequence continues at coordinate 65,298 of JAWPHD010012208.1, forward strand.
ATCAATACCTTCATCTCTCCATTCGACATAAGATTACGGAAAAAAAAGCCGGATAAGGTATGTAGAAATAGCATTTTTATGACAATTTGGAGTGTTTGTCATTCAATTATGGATGTGTTATATCTCAAATAAGGGACAGGTATATGCTGCCGTGTCTCTATAAATGTCATGTTTTCCTTTTTTTGAGTGCTAAGTGGGTGGGGTAAATGAATTGTATTTGTAGGCAGAGAAACTGACTTTGTTGCTTTCTAGCATGTATTTGCTATATTTTGAGAGGAAATTGTATGGTCTTTCAGGAACAGGGCATGTTTGTTAGTTCTGAAAAATAGAATTCAAGTTATTTAACCTAATTAGTGTACATGTCTGAAAATAGTCTGAATTTCAAAGAAAACTGTAGATTCCGACCTCAAAGGGCCGGGGCAATACTTGCATCAAAATGATTGTCTCGGAAAGAACTCTTCGACTGCAGTGTTTTTTTACTAGTTTTTAACTATATTTATGACGTGAAGTAATAAAATTCAAATATTTTACGGAGCGTCAGAAAAACTTGTTTACTGCAACCGGACGTGAAGTCATAATAGTCCCTGAAAAGTTTCACTGAAATCCGTCCAAATGAAGGCCCCTTCGTCTTAACGAGGCTAAAATATAGCATATTTCAGAAAATCAAGGGCCATAACTCCTGTGTAAATGGTCCAATTTGGCTGTTTTTATCGGAGCTTTCATTTATATTAACAATCTGGTAAAGTCTGGTAAATATCGGATGAAAAACGAAGGCCGTATCATCTTAACAAGTAGTCTCTATCATCCAGAAACACTCAAGCTGACTGCGAGCGCTAGCGAGCGTCTGGACTCGTGGTTCATTAAAATGTTTGACCGATAGACGTAGTCTCGGCCAGCTAGACCGTATCATGCATATGTCTTACTTGCAGATATCTGGTTCTGGATCCGTGTAGCATAGCGTAACGAAGAAATCAGAAGTGGGCCGGGTGATCGAGGCTACGATAGACGGTGCCAAACGTCAAAACTGACTACGACATGACGTCATTTTGACCGCAACATCAAAGTGCACGTTATATTACGCGCAACATTACTTCCAACGGGATGTGTAAATATACAATAACCTTCGTTTTTTGAGTTTGTAAAAACATAATATAATCTATATTACAAAATGATTTTTAAAATTTAATTTTTAGTATTGTTCGTGATCCGTTGACTTTGTTTGGTGGCACTTTTATTAGGGGGCACTCCACAGTTTAATGTACATTTCTCAATAATCAAACCCATGGCAAGCCCTTAGCCTGAATCCTTGAGCAAAAATTAAATCACAACATCAATGTGTCATACATTTCTTAGAAGACAATAAAATTACCCATGTTTCCATACCAAATAAAAGTATCAAAAAACGTTTTCTGTACAACTTTAGTCCCATTTCTTTAAGATTACCCCCACCCATCAAAACATGCTAAAAAAGCAATTTTAGCAATATTTGAAATGTCAATAAATAAAAAAAATGAATTTTCCTAAGCATATCAGGGTCATGTCTGCGCTCATAATGCTCTTGCATATCAGAAAATGCTAAGATTTACATACCTTCTCTGGCATTTTAAAAAGTTATTCCATGCTGATCTCCCTGCGAGTCAAAATCAGCCATTTTACCTACTTCTTGGAAGTTTTTGATACTTGAGCATTTTTCTATTTATAGCCTCCAAAAAACCCAAAGAATGCATATTCCAATACACCAAAAAAAACTTAGAAGTACTCAAAACTGAAAACAACATCAAATATGTGCTTCATAATTATTATAAATACCATCCATGGACCTAAAAGATACATAGTTGATTTCTTTCTGATTTACACATGGACATTCGTGCGAAACTGAGGAGTGCACCCTTACACAACATTGCGCGTAATGTCACTTAATTGTTGACGCCGTCGTGGCGTAGGGTGATTCCCATAACAAACTGTGGCGTAGGGGGAGATTCCAATAACAAACTGAAGTTGACCAATCAACGGACGGTGATTTTTTTTTGTACACACCTCGTTTTGATGTGTTAAATTTTAAAGAAGCTTTACTCCAGACCATCGTGTGGACTTCTTTGAGAGAAGTCTCGCGAGAGGTCTGGATGATCGAGACTACTTAAAAAGTAGTCTCTATCACCCAGCCGCATGCCCACCTTTTCTGAGCGAACGTAGTCTCTATCATCCAGACACACTCAAGCTGACTGGATGATCGAGACTAGAGCGAACGGAGTGAGCGTCTGGGAACGTCCTTCACAAACATTGTTACCGATAGACGGCAGCACTGCATTTTTTACAAATGGCTTCCTCCAAGCAGCAGGCGGTAGTTTGTGATATTTATTTCTTTGCTGTTCAGAGGATTCTAAATAACGACACTTTATCGCGAAAACGTCAGGAAAGGATTACTGAGCTTTGACTTGGCTAAACAGATTTTTAATAGACACGAGTCGTATAGTGGGATTTAAATAGGAAACTTAGGGCCCCCATAGAACTTGTATTTGAAAGTGTTTGCATTATTCCTGTTTTAAAATCTAGTTATGCATGCGTTATTTCCGTAACTACACCAAACCATATTGCCTGGACCTGATGACATTGTTCTATTATCTAATAGTGCACAGGGCTTGTAAACAAAACTTGAGTATATTTTGATCAATGGCCGAATGGAATTCATCTGTTAATATTAAGAAAACTAAAGTTATGATTTTCAATAAGACGGGTAAATTGTTTCAAAAGTTTCAGTTCCTATATAATAATGGTTTTGTTGAAATTGTTAATTAATATAAATATTTAGGAATTATCATGAAACCTTCAGGATCATATATCGTCTTTCTATCGGTTTTCGACCACCATGTGATTTCGACCGATGGCGGAAATCGCGTCTGCGCACGTTTCATTGTGCAAATTTCTGCATCAACTTTTATGACCATCTGCTTAATGAATAGTTCTAAACATCAACAGAAAAAACTTGCAAATAAGACAGATTTTTTAAGGCTGTGGAGAATTTTCCTATGGATATTTTATCTGTCTACCGGTGTTCTCGCCATTAAATGTATCCCATTTTAAAGCACACATACACAAAATAAAATATTGTCAAGGGCTGCGGTACCCTGCATAAAACATGATGAAATATCGTTTGTGTTAAAACATCTGGTATTTTTTTATGTTAATATATTTCCCACGTGACATGTGACCTAAATTCCTGAAAGCAGGCCGCCATGTTATGAAAACAGCAGAAGACAATAATTTAAAGACTCCACAGCATTGAAGAAGATAGATTTTAAGGTGATGAGCATACTCATATTTTTCACAGAAAATAATTAGGGCTTATTGCCTTAATGTGTCTTCCTGTTAAAATAAAAACAAAAAATAAAATATAGTTGGATGATTTAGATTTGTTTTCTGCGCTGTCAGCCAGTATGAATTTAGGTCAACAAATTTGCATAAAATTTCCCGTATGAAGATACTGCAGCTCAAGAAAAAAACTAGTAAATAAGGTGATCGGAGCCTTTTGGCGAGTTAAAATTAAAAATAATTCATAACGAGTTTCATAAATCTTATATGGAATGGGAACGAGTTTAAGATCCTTTTTATCACATAACATTGCAATCAAATTAGTAAAAATTAATTCAGATGGACATAGAACCGCCACTACATCAGACACACTTTAGCGCCAAAACGTCATAAAATATGTGACGTAACGTCGCGTCTCACACATAACGTTGCGTATAAAAGAGTTCGTGTTTTACCTTATAGAAAAATAGAGGTGTTTCCACTTTTCAGTTGCCCGACCGACCCTATTTTTAAGGGGCCGAACCTAAAACTTTTTATGACAAAATAAGGCCATCCTTAAAAAAATATTTGTTTGCTGTGCTCCAACCCTAAATTTTTAAAGTGGGTAGGTAGTTTTTTTTTGTTTTTTTTGCCACAGTCCTGGGTGAGCATTTTTACAAATCAATATTTCCTATCTCAATGTATGATAATTGAAGTCTGTGGATAACCTCATTAATATTTCTTTCCAAAGAATTTTTTAGTAAAAAAAAAAAAAAATCCGAAAAGTCTAAAAAAAAAAAACGGTCGCTGCCTTTTTAGACGGTCAGTCGGAGCGCAGAAAACAAACACTTTTTTAAGGATGGCCTAAATAAAAAATAATTGTTATTATTTAATTTTAATTTGTTCTGAACAATGATTTAACACATAGCTTACATCATGGAAGTGAAATATAACACCATTCTATATTATCTCTAATCCACTGGGCACTGGTGATATAACTATGCAAATTATTATCGAATTACACAGCTAAAGTGTAAATATTTAGGTAAACCATATCATTTGCCTGGAATGTCATACGAAATGTTTCAAGTTGAATGTTTTTCTTTCATGTAAACAATGCGACTCTAATATTAAAACTATTAAACTAATTTGTGAAATGCATGTTAAACAATAGTCTTCTGGTTTAAAGTTGTGTCCTATTATTTGTAACAAGAGCACGTAATTTAACTAAGGCGGTCTTATATTGAGGTAAACTGACAACATCACAGAGAAACTTTCTCATTGTAAAAAAAAATACCGACCTACAGTACCCTATTTTTATAGAGCATGCAATAGGAAACGCACCTATTTTCTTTTTGGCGTAAGCTAACCAGATGGCTAAAAACTAACGTTTAATATATATATAACGTTCCTGCTAAACATTAGAACTCAATGCCTACATATATTAACTGTTATGCTTTTATTCATGCATCCATTAATGCCCATGATGTGTGTATTGGCTGTACTATTTCTGAAGTTAACTTCACCAAGCTGAATGCAACTACAAAAAAAATACTTTTTTTAATTCAAAAACAGTTTTATTTTTATTTTGTATTTATTTGTTAGATTCTTGACTTAAAATAAATAAATTAATGTCTGATTAATCAAATTGTGTTTTAATTATTACTGCATTATATTATGTTTGACAGATCATAAAAAATAATAATTTTGTAAATCCTTAATGCATGACAAAATGATATCCAAGATCTGACATGATGATGAGTACATGTTTACTAATTGATCGTTGATCTGAGTATATAGTAAATGCAGCATTATCAAATAGACAGGAATAAATACGGATGCTGGTTACTTTTCTTGTATAGATTTGTTTGTGTTTAAAAAAAGAAGTTTTTGGTGTTTTTTTATGTGTTTTTTACGAAACATAGGGTCGGAGGGACTGAAAACCGAAAACAAAATCTGGCCTAACATACATTTATTAATGTAGCTGCCTATCTATAAGTATATCGCTGTCATATAATGATATTGTATGTTTGCTTCAATCTTCTCTGTACGACACCGACCAACGGTAATGCCTCAGAAATTTACATTATCTGGTATTTTTTATATAGTTTTAAAGAAGTCGACGAGGAAATACCAAGCGCATCAAGCTGATGGGAAAATATTGTAGGCCATATGAAATTAATTCCCAGTTTATCATCCAAATTTTAGAAAAAATTGGGTGGGTGGGTGGGGGGGGGGGGGGGGGGGGGGGGAGTGCAATTTTATTTTTTATTTTTCTGAGATGACATCAAACATCACAAAAATATTAATAACCAGAAGTATTATGTTTTGAACACTCTCTTTATTATCAATTGTCACTGCTATAGCATACATGTGTATTTATAATGATATAAACTACCATGTATGTGAGTTTTAAAAGTTGAAGTTCTCAATATAACTTACTTCTTCTTGTTTGAAACAGTTCCCCTTTTATTTACGAATGATTGTTTGCCAGATAGGCACCACTCACATATGGGATATTTATTATCTGGTTCTACAGGGTCATCTGACGAATCACAGTAATAACATACCGATTCGAAGCAAGCAGAAAAATATGGTAGTTCCACTGACATGTCACAAGTTACATTTTTTCTAACAAATACCGAATGTAAAATATCATTGTCCTGTTTCAACATCTTGAAGGACAGAACCACATGTGTATATTGTAGGTCAGCTAAGATTTCAAGCAAATCAGTTATTTTCTTTCCTTTCACCACATGTTTACAATACAGGACTCTTGGTTTTTCACATTCAGAACAATACACCACAATCTGGAATTTTTTTTTTTTTTTTTTTTTTCATTTTTTTTTTTCAAAATAAAAATTATCGGGGCGGCATAAAATATTCGGGGCGGGCGGGGATGATAAACTGGGAATTAATTTTATATGGCCTAAAGGATGTCAATAAGCCGACAACACCAAGTCATCAAATATCGACTTAAGATTTACAAATTGACGAGAAAGTACTTTTAATACTTAACTGTTTAACGATTATCTTTTTTTTTTTTTTTTGTATGGTGTTTTACGTCATTTTCAACATGATATTGTAAGGTTATATATGATAGTCGATATTTTGCGGTGGAGGCCGACCATCCACTTTTCCTGGGTAGAACCAGTACGGTACATCTCCCGCCATCCGTAGAATTTAAAGAGTTACTGCAATAGCAAATAAGAACATATGTCAGGGATGGACGGTATCAACATTAACACTGTCTTTGGGATGATATCAACAGGAGGTGCGTTAACAACAGATACCGAGTTGAACCCAGCTCATTGTTATCTGTTACTGCAATTTGCATTTATTTCCTTCGGGGCGCATACACATGGATTTGGATATAAGCAGTAGTGTCCCATGTACCATATTTGGAGCTTTTGAATGGCTATCATGTTGTTTCCTGTAAAAAGCAAGGATGAGATTGTGTCTAACTGACAAATACAGGAAAACAGTCTCCCTAGGAAAAGAAAGTGTCTTCTATCCTAAATGGTTGTCTGTGACTGATATGTGCTTTTTCTGCTGTCAGCATTTACAACCAGAATTGGGATAAGTACACACACAAAAAATCACAACAATTTTACCATATAATTATGTACTGTTGTGCAATGGGGTTTCAATGACAAGCAATTGATTGAATTGGATTTTCATAGTCGCACCAACAGCTAAGGTCATATGGCGACTTTCCAGCTTTCATTGGTGGAGGAAGACCCCAGGTGCCCCTCCGGGCAATTTTCGTGCACGGGCGGGCACCTGGGTAGAACCACCGACGTTCCACAAGCCAGCTGGATAGCTTCCTCACATAAAGATTCCTAGGCCCCTGAGGTATCGAACCTACAGTGGTGAGGGGCAAGTGATTTCAAGTCAGAGACGTTAACCACTCGGCCACGGACGCACCCCCCATGACAAGCAAAGAGGATGGTTTTCCACGTTTGACAAGTCGTATAGCAGTGGTCTTATCCAGAAACGTGTTGTTCATCCTTTGTATAATTAAGTGGTTGTCCTGTGACTGATAGTATATTATTCTGTCAGGCATTGGGCAACTAGCATTGGATGGTAACCACAAACATCTTACAGCAACAAGTTATACATGCATAAAAAGCTTCTGGATTCGATTTCTTCAAGACGTGACACTAAAGTGTATATAACATACAGTATCAGGTTGTGATTTTTTTTTTCAGAAATAGGAGGAGAGGCCCAGCCCTTCAATAGGGGAAAAAGTGAGGTAAAAGTGGAAAAAATAGTGTGATTTCGAGATATAGGGGGAACAGTGTTTTTAGGCAGAAATCACAGATTGGGATATGAAACTATGCCATAAAGGTACTGTTTTGGATACATTTGTAGAACAAGTTTATCTAAAATGTGCTGCATTTTACATTTAAGATAAACTTCTTCTACAAATGTATCCAAAACATAACAATATTGAAAAAAGTAAGAGATCGGAAATGTTGTTTACCAAAAAAGTTGAAGATGCTTTTTTATTAAAGCAAGATTGGGACAGGTGGAGTCAAAATTTAAACAAGATAAGTCTGTAAAATATATGCCCCCACTCAACTGCCGCCAGCAGGAGCTTATGGGATGGTGTGTTGTCCGTCTTCCGTCCGTTAACTTTTCTTGTGTACACTCTAGAGGCCACATTTCTGATGCAATCATCATGAAACTTTGTCAGAATGTGTTGTCTCAATGAAATCTCGGTCAAGTTCAAAAATGGGTCATGTGGGGGTCAAAAAACTAGGTCACTAGGTCAAATACTTGAAAAAACTTGTGTATACTCTAGAGGTCATATTTGTTAATCTTGATGAAACTTTGTCAAATTGTTTATCTTAATTATATCTTGATCAAGTTCGGAAATGGGTCACATGAAGTTAAAAACTAGGTCACTAGGTCAAATATTGGAAAAACCTTGTGTACACTCTAGAGGGCCATATTTTTGACCAGAGCTTGATGCAATTTTGTCAGAATGTTTGTCTTAATTATATCTTGGTCAAGTTTGAAAATGGGTCACATGGGGTTAAAAACTAGGTCACTAGGTCAAATACTTGAAAAACTTTGTGTACACTCTAGAAGCCGTATTTCTGACCCAATCTTGATGAAACTTTGTCAAAATGTTTGTCTTAATTATATCTTGGTCAAGTTCAAAAATGGGTCACATGGTTTAAAAACTAGGTCACTAGGTCAAACTTTGGAAAAAAACGTGTGTACACTCTAGAGGCCATATTTTTTGACCGATCTTGATTCAATTTTGTCAGAATATTTGTCTCAATTATAGCTTGCTAGAAGTTCGAAAATGGGTCCACACAGTATCAAAAACTAGGTCACTAGGTCCAATACTTGAAAAAACTTGTGTACACTGTAGAGGCCATATTTCTGACCCCATCTTGATGAAACTTTGTTGAAATGTTGTCTTAATTATATTTTGGTCAAGTTCGAAAATGGGTCCATGGGGTCAAAAACTAGGTCACTAGGTCAAATACTTGAAAAACTTTGTGTACACTCTAGACGCCACATATTTTTTTTCATTCGATCTTTGCCAAACTTTACCAGATTGTTAATGTCAATTAACAGCTCGGTAATTTTTTTTTTTTCTATTATTTTTTTTTATTATCTCCACTGGCCAAGTTCGAAAACCAGCCAGATCGGACCAGTAGCCTCTTTAAGACGATAGTCACTCGCTTCATTGATGTTATAAGAGCCAAAGGCTCAAGGTTTGGCTCTGGCTCAAGGTGATCTATTGGGATCACTCTTTGTCCCGTCCCGTTAACTTTGCTCAAAACAACTACTTTTCAGAAACTGCTTGGCCAGTTTTGACCAAATTTCACATGAATGATACTGATGTAGTGCCTTTCCAAATTGAACTAATTAGGTCAATGCAACATTCAAGATGCGCACCATTACATACATGATCAAAACCTTAAAAAATCTTCTCATGAACCGCTGGACAGATATGGAGATTTTGCAAGTTTTTTTCATAGACTTGTATAAATCCAGAAAGGATAATAACTGTGTTTCTGATTACTCAGTTGAAAAAATCTATGGTAGGTAGGTAGGTAGGTATTTTTTTTATTATTTTTTTCATGGATGTCAAAACTTATCGGATTCTATTGTAATATATATATCATCTTTGTTAGGGGTTTATTAAGTTTTAATTCAAGAATGACACAGCCTAAGTGTCCTTTTGTGTATTTTTATACAATTTCTTATTTAGAAAATAAATTTTAAGAAAAACAATTATATATCCCCATATTGCATTTATTTTAATATGAATCTTTGCATGTATTCTTCAAAATCTATGAATGTTTGAAAGAGTAGTTCAAAAGAAAAAGTTATGGTGCTATGTGATAGTTTGGCCACTTCAATTGTTTCAGAAAGAAAGTGTCCCAATCCGTTTGTTATTCTGTCATAAAACTAAACTTTTCTTCTTCTTATTAATGTCGAGCTTTTATTGATTTATTTTTTTATTTTTAGATTAATTTTTAATTTCATTTTAGCCCGACTGATCAGAGCTTATGCCGTGGTGTGGCGTCCTTCGTCCGTCATCCGTCTGTCTGTCCGTAAACTCTTTATTTGTAGCGACTACTCCTCTGAAACTACTGGATGGATATTCATGGAACTTTACAGAAATGTTGCCCATAAAGTCTAGTTGATCCTAGCAAAAATTCATGTTGATGTGAAATCCAAGATGGGCCCACCAAAGCTAAAAATAGAGTTTTAAAATACAAGTTTTGTAGCGACTACTTCTTGAAAACTATAAGTGATATTGATATGGGGACTTTTTCTAAAATGATCAGCATGACATGATGGTTATTCGAGTCGAACATTATTTTGATTCAACGTTAAACATGGCTGCCAGTGGCCATCTTTGTTTACATAGAGTTATATAATGAAACTTGTAGAAACTACTCCTCTGGAACTACTTGATGGATTTTCATGAAACTTCACACGAATGTTGGTCTTGATGTCTAAATAATCTTAGCAAAATTTCAGGTCGGCCAGAAATTCAAGATGGCCACCATGGCAAAAAATAGATTTTTAAAAAAAAATGTTGTAGCGACTACTTCTTGAAAACTATAAGAGATATTGATATGGGACTTTCTTCTTAAATGATCAGCATGACATGATGGTTATCTGAGTCGAACATTATTTTGATTCAATGTTAAACATGGCTGTCAGCGGCCATCTTTGTTTACATAGAGTTATATAATGAAACTTGTAGCAACTACTCTCTGAAACTACTTGACGGATTTTCATGAAACTTCACAGGAATGTTGCTCTTGATGTCTAATTGATCCTAGCAAAATTTCAGGTCGGCCGGAAATTCAAGATGGCCACCAAGGCTAAAAATAGATTTAAAAAAAACAAGCTTGTAGCGACTTCTTCCTGAAATCAAAATCAATCAGTAGAGCTTCAAGGTCACCTCTTGTTATTTTATTGTTTTTTTATTTATTTATTTTTATTATATGATTATTTGTTTTCTCTATTTTTTCTATTTTTTATTTGTTTCATTTATTTATTTTAAAAAAAAATCCATTTTGAAAAATCTAGCAACTTCATTTATTATTTGATCTTTATTAACTTTTTATTATTAAACTTTTTCAGTGTCTTTCTATCAATGAATGATTTTTTTTTTTTTACAGTTTTGTTTCCTCATAAGATTCTTTTTTCTCTCTTTTAATCTTTTTTAATTGTTTCATTTATTTATTTAAAAAAAAATAATTCCATTTTGAACACTCTAGCAACTTCATTTATTATTATTTTCTTTTAATTTAACTTTTTTCATTTCTTTCTATCTTTATTATTTTATTTTTACTCTTTTTTTTTCTTTTTCTTTTTTTCTTGTTCTTTTCTTCTTCCCCTTATTTTTCTTCTATCTTTTTTTTTCTCTTTCTCTTATTTTTTAACTTTTCTTCCTTTTTTTTTTTTTACTTTTTTTTTTTTCTTTTCCCTTTCTTTTTCTATTGTTTACTTTTATGTCCTCCCATTCTCTTTATATTCTTTCTCCTCCCTTCTATCTTTCTTCTCTTTCTTCTTTACTCTCTTGTCTTTTTCTATTTTTCTTTTCCTCTCCCCTTCGCTCTTTTTCCTTCTCTCCTCCTTTATTTTCCTTCACATTTTCTTCCTACATACTTTCCCTGCTCCTTCCTTTTCGCTTCTTTTTTCTTATCATTTTCCTTCTTTCTTTTTTTTTTTTCACTTTTTTTCTATCTCTTTCTTCCCTCTCTTTTTTTTCATCTTCTTATTCTATTTTTCTTTCTTCTCCTCGATATCTTCTATTTTTTTTCTCCTTTTTCTCCTATTTTTTGATTTTTCTTTTTCTTCCTTCTCTTATCTTTCTCTTTTCTTCCCTTCCTTTTCCTCCTTTCTTTTTTTTGATTATCTCCTTCTCATTATTTTTTCTTTTTTTCTTCTTTCTTTTCTATTTTCTGTCCTTATTCCCCGACTATCCTCTCTACCTCTTCTCTCTTTTTTTTCTCTTTTTTACTCTCTCACCTTTCTTCTTCTTTCTTCTTTTTCTTTCTTCACCTCTCTTCTGATCTTTATTTAACTTTTTCAGTGTCTTTCTATCAATGAATGATTTATTTTTTTTACATTTTTTCCCCTCATAAGACCTTCTTTATTTCTCTCTTCTTAAATGGCTTAAGGTGCCCTTGTTGGATGAGTTTTAATATTCACGGGAAGAACTTCGGCTTCCTTGCATATCATCAACGTGTTCCGGTTAAAATATTTTGGTGGAGTTATGGCCCTTTAAAGGTTTTCGCTATCACACAACTTGATCCAGATCTAGTTCCACTGAAGCCCATGCGCGATTTTAGAGAAAAGTTGCATGGCATGAACAGTGCCAAGCCTAGTTGTGCATATCATCAACCATGTTCCAAGTGGAAAGATTTTTGGCGAGTCTGTTGAACAAAACTTGGCAAGGATGATCACTGTATCAAGATTGGTTGTGCAGTAACTCGAATCACTG
>JAWPHD010012209.1:0-77571 GCA_037043455.1 Cyrtodaria siliqua
CCTACTAATTCTCTATATAATTACATTCTGATCCTACTAATTCTCTATATAATTACACATTCTCATCCTACTAATTCTCTATATAATTACACATTCTCATCCTACTAATTCTTTATATAATTACACATTCTCATCCTACTAATTCTCTATATAATTACATTCTCATCCTACTAATTCTCTATATAATTACACATTCTGATCCTGCTGATTGTCTATAATAATTACATTCTCATCCTACCAATTCTCTATATATTACATTCTCATCCTACTAATTCTCTGTATAATTACACATTATCATCCTACTAATTCTCTATATATATAATTACACATTCTGATCCTACTAATTATCTATATAAATATATTCTCATCCTACTAATTCTCTAAATAATTACACATTCTGATCCTACTGTCTCTATATAATTACACATTCTCATCCTACTAATTCTCTATATAATTACATTCTCCTACTAATTCTCTATATAATTACACATTCTGATCCTGCTGATTGTCTATAATAATTACATTCTCATCCTACCAATTCTCTATATATTACATTCTCATCCTACTAATTCTCTGTATAATTACACATTATCATCCTACTAATTCTCTATATATATATAATTACACATTCTGATCCTACTAATTCTCTATATAATTATATTCTCATCCTACTAATTCTCTAAATAATTACACATTCTGATCCTACTAATTCTCTATATAATTACACATTCCCATCCTACTAATTCTCTATATAATTACACATTCTGATCCTACTAATTCTCTATATAACTACACATTCTCATCCTACTAATTCTCTATATAACTACATATTCTCATCCTAGTAATTCTCTATATGACTACACTTTCTCATTCTACTAATTCTCTATATAATTACACATTCCCATCCTACTAATTCTCTATATAATTCTCATCCTACTAATTCTCTATATAATTACACATTCCCATCCTACTAATTCTCTATATAATTACACATTCTCATCCTACTAATTCTCTATATAATTACACATTCTCATCCTACTAATTCTCTATATAAGTACACATTCTCATTCTACTAATTCTCTATATAACTACATATTCTCATCCTACTAATTCTCTATATAAATACACATTCTGATCCTACTAATTCTCTATATAAGTACACATTCTCATTCTACTAATTCTCTATATAACTACATATTCTCATCCTACTAATTCTCTATATAAATACACATTCTGATCCTACTAATTCTCTATGATAGTGGTCTGGACTAACAAAGGCTCTCCCTCCCAATGTACACTTGTTGACGCTGGAACAGTGGGGCGGTCCTACCATTGAGCCGCAGGCCACCCAACCCTACCTGCTACGACTGGAACATATCTACGAGACGGGAGAGGATCCAGAAATGTCAAAACCAGCAACTGTGTCATTAGAGGTAATAATCAGATAAAACTATTCTTTGAATAGGTTCATACATGTATATATAAATATTGTGCATGGAATTGGGTGAAATGAATCAAGGTTGGCCCCATGTTTTTCCCAGGCAAGAATAGTAGAAAAGGTTCTATGTAATCGAGAGTGGGCCTGGAATGTTCATTCCTGTTGGCGCCATATAAACGTTTTGTGTTGGTGCGCTGTAAAACTCCAATTCAGCTGAATTGAGGTTTACAGACCACACCAGCACAACAAGGCTATATGGTGCCAACAGGAATTAACATTAGACCCTTAGATTATTCATAGCAAGAAGAAAATAAACAAGAGGCCCAAGACGGCCTGTGGAGCCCTACTGGCTAACATGGCTCTTATAACATCAATGAAGCGAGTGACTGCAATTTACGTTTTTTGAAAGTTTTGGGCAAAATACATTTTTGACTAAATCAAGGGCCATAACTAAAAAATCTGGTAAAGTTTGGAAAAGATCAGATGAAAAATGAAGGCCCTATCATATTAAAGAGGAAAAATATAGAAATCAAGGGCCATAACTCCGCTGTTACTGATCCGATCTGGCTGGTTTTCGAACTTGTCTGAGCTTTCATTGATATTACCAATCTGGTAAAGTTTGGTTAAGGTCGGATTTAAAATGAAGGCCCTATCGTCTTAACGAGGCAAAATATAGCATTTTTAACGAAATCAAGGGCCATAACTCTGCTGTTACTGGTACGATATGGCTGGTTTTCGAACTTTTTCGAGCTTTCAACGACATTAACAATCTGATAAAGTTTGGTAAAGATCGGATGAACAATGAAGCCCCTATCGGCTTAACGAGGCAAAATATAGCATTTGATTTTTAACTAAATCAAGGGCCATAACTCTGCTGTTACTTGTCCGAAATGGCTGGTTTTCGAACTTGTCCGAACTTTCATTGATATTAACAATGTGGTAAAGATTGGTAAAGATAGGATGAAAAATGAAGGCCCTATCATCTTAACGAGGCAAAATATAGCAATTTTAACTAAATCGAGGACATTAACTCCGCTGTTACTGGTCCGATCTGGCTGGTTTTCAAACTTGTCCGAGCTTTCATTGATATTAACAATGTGGTAAAGATTGGTAAAGATAGGATGGAAAATGAAGGCCCTATAGTCTTAACGAGGCAAAATATAGCAATATGGTATTTTTAACTAAATCAAGGGCCATAACTCCGCTGTTACTGGTCCGATCTGGCTGGTTTTCGAACTTGTCCGAGCTTTCATTGATATTAACAATCCGGTAATATTTGGTAAAGATCAGATGAAAAATGAAGGCCCTATCATCTTGAGACAAAAGTTAACGACGGACGGACAATGGACGGACAACTCGCAATCCCATAAGCTCTGCCAGCCCTTGGTCAGTAGAGCTAAAAACCAGCAAAGTGCCTACTTTGAAAAATTCTGTTAACACTGAATATGTTGCCTCTAACAACACCCGGACATGTCCGACGGTAACATCCTATTCTGCCACTATTCATTTGGCACTGGACCAACACTTGGAATATCTACTCAAAATGTCAAGCTTTTGTCTATAAAAATGCAAATAATGAAAATAATACTAATTTTTCTGACAAATAATTCATTACTGGGACATAGTTTAGAAATTGCAGGCTACATGGCACAGTAACATTGCAATGTTACATAGAAAACAAGTAAATTCTCACGTATTAACAACAATGGTATGTGTATTTCAGGACATGTTTGTACCGTTCAAGATAGCTAGCATCGAAGAACTTACCCTGGGGGCAAACATGGCCCTGTCCAAGCTGAACAGGCTCAAGTGGAAGACAAACAAGGATCATTACAGTTTGTATTACACCCAATGGACATAAATACTGAAAAGGGGATTCCTTGAAAGCAGCAAACACAAACAAGAGATAAAAGTAGCAGAATCGGTCTGTTCATGAGAGCTAACGTGAGGTGCAACACCACTCGCACCTCCTAGCACCAGCTTAAGTGATATTCTACTTTAAAGCCACAAAGATTTTCCCTAACTCTAACTCCTTACACATGCATATTATATTTGAAATATATATTTTTTTGTTTTCATTTTCTTGTATAAATGTCATTTCAAATGAGTACAATCAAACCGTATTCCAACGTTACTGCACAACAGTTTTGTTTGATTTATGTTCAGATGAGCGATTTTCAAGCTTGGCACACATGCAACTCTAATTTTTTTCATTAAAATGACCGATGTTTATGTAAATCGATTGAAATCAGAAGTTCTTATTTAGTATATATATAGTTCACCATACGACAATAAGCCATTAAAAGTGAAGTGTTGGTCTTCTAAGACATGTTTGTTAGAAGTGACCAAGCAATTGTTTGTTATTACAGGTGGCTCATAAAGACAGGCGGCTCAAGCCGCTTTAATTGTACAATTACAGGCTTGTCATTAAATGTTTAAACATAAATCTTACAGCTACTCTGTACAAGAGGTCCAAGACAGGACAGTCGGCGCCACCAAGCGTTACTCTACACCCGATGGAAATCCGAACCTTCCAAGTCATACTGGAAGATGGCAAGCCACACAAGATGGCCGACAAGTTCACCATGTTCTCATAAAAAGTGTTGTATATATACTGTCACACAATGCTGCTGACAAGGTCACAGTCAATTTAAAATGATGACCTAGAGCAATAGCAAGATATGTTTTGTGTACTAGTTTTACATCTGACATATATAACGTGCAAAAGAGACGGTTAATTTTCAGACAGTGGAATAGCCCTTTTCTATTGAGACACATTGGATGCGTGCACAGTAGATCGGTCACGCTGAAAAACGAAACTTATTTGAAATTTAAACGCCAATTGTTTTCAACAGAAAGAGTCAAGTGAATGTAAATATATATGTATACACACGCCTTCCATCTACAGGTCTATTGCTGATCTTGATTTAAATATTTTGCATTGTTTTGTTTTATTGTTTTCTTTTGCCAAGGTATTTGTTGGGTAGTAGTTTTTAGCTCTACTGGCCAAGGGCCAGCAGAGCTTATGGGATGGTGTGTTGTCCGTCTTCCGTCGTCCGGTGTCCGTCGTCCGTCCGTTAACTTTTCTTCAAACTACTTCTTCTCAGAAACCGCTTGGCTAATTTTGACCAAACTTCACGTGGATGATCCTTAGATGAATGCTTTTTAGATTTGTTAAAATTAGGTCAGCGCTACATCCAAGATGGCTGCCATTACCATATATAGTCGAAACCTTAAAAAATCTTCTTCTCCAGAACCGCTGGACAAATTTCAACAGTTTTTCTTTAAAAATTATCGCCAACGCCTAGACTATCAAGTTTGTTCAAATAAAGTCCCCTGGGTCAAAAATGGCCGTGCCCCGGGGGTCCAAAGTTTGTATATTGAGGTTTTGCATGTTTTTCATATAGACATATAGGAAAAAACTTTAAAAAATCTTCTTCTCTGAAACCACAAGGCACAGAGCTCTCATGTATTACATGTAGCATTAGCTTCTGGTCCTCTTCTAAGTTTGTTCAAATGGAGACCCTAGGGTCAAATTTGTCCCCGCCCCGGGGGTCACAGTTTTACATAGACTTATATAGGATTTTTTTTTTAAAATCTTCTTTTCGGAAACTACAACAGCCAGAGGTTTGATATTTTGCATTTACTATAAGCTTATGGTCCTTTATTAAGTTTGTTCAAATGGTGACCCTCGGGTCACATTTGGCCCCGCCCCAAGGGTCACATGTTTTACATAGACATGTATAGGGAAAAACTTAAAAAATCTTCTTCTCTGAAACTGCAAGATTTTAAGGTTTAATATTTTGCATTTGCTATAAGCTTGTGGTCCTCTACCAAGTTTGTTCAAATGGTGACCCAGGGGTCACATTTGTCCGCACCCAGAGGGTCACAGTTTTACATAGGCTTGTATAGGGAAAAAATGAATAAATCTTCTTCTCTGGAACCACATGGCACAGAGCTCTCATGTATTACATGTAGCATCAGCTTATGGTCCTCTACTAAGTTTGTTCAAATGGTGACCCTGGGGTCAAATTTGTCCCCGCCCCGAGGGTCACAGCTTTACATAGACTTACATGTATATAGGATTTTTTTTTAAAAATCTTCTTCTCGGAAACTACAAGAGCCAGAGGTTTGATATTTTACATATATTATAAGCTTATGGTCCTTCACAAACTTTGTTCAAATGGTGACCCTGGGGCCACATTTAGCCCCGCCCCAAGGATCACATGTTTTACATAGACATGTATAGGGAAAAACTTAAAAAATCTTCTTCTCTGAAACTGCAAGAGCCAGAGGTTTAATATTTTGCTGTTGCTATAAGCTTATGGTCCTTTACCAATTTTGTTCAAATGTTACCCTGGGGTCACATCTGGCCCCGCCCCGGGGGTCACAGTTTTATATAAATGCTTGTATAGGGAAAAACTGCAAAAATCTTCTTCTCTGGAACTGCAAGAGCCGGAGGTTTAATATTTTGCATTTGCTATAAGCTTATGGTCCTTTACCAAGTTTGTTCAAATGGTGACCCTCGGGTCACATTTAACCCCGCCCCAAGGGTCACATGTTTTACATAGACATGTATAGGGAAAAACTTAAAAAATCTCTTCTCTGAAACTGCATGAGCCAAAGGTTTAATATTTTGCATTTGCTATAAGCTTATGGTCTTCTACCAAGTTTGTTCAAATGGTGACCCATTGGTCACATTTGGCCCCACCCTGGGGGTCACAGTTTTACTTAGGCTTGTATAGGCAAAAACTGAAAAAAATCTTCTTCTCTGGAACCACATGGCACAGAGCTCTCATATATTACATGTAGCATCAGCTTATGGTCCTCTACCAAGTTTGTTCAAATGGTGACCCTGGTGTCAAATTTTGACGCGCCCCAGAGGTAACAGTTTTTTAATTATTATTTTTTTGTTGGTTTTGTTTTCAATTTAATTTTTTTTTCAATTTCAATTGATTTATTTATTTTTTTCATTTTTTTTTTTTTCATTTTTTTTTTGTAAATTGTTTTTAATTTTTTTTTTTAATTTTTTTTTATTTTTTTTTGATTGATTTGAATTTTTTTTTTTTTTCATTTTTTTCATTATCTTTTTAATTACTTGACACTTACTTTAAAATTTCTCGTCGGCGCTACTCCTCTTAAACGACTTGTGGATTTCTACGAAATTTGGCAGGAAGCCTCAGTATTATGTCTAGTTGTGCAAAGCGCGGTATATCAATGAAATCTTGGACAATTTCGAAAACCAGCTAGATCTTGTCAGTAATAACAGAGTTATGACCCTTGATTTGTTGAAAAATGCTATATTGTATTTTCCTTTGTTAAATCTATAGGAGAAGAGAGCTATATCTAGCTATATCTATCTAAATCTATAAGAGCTGTTTTAGCCAGTAGAGCGTCCACAGGCCCTCTTGGGCCTCTTGTTTAAGGGAAGTGATGATTGGGATGGTATGGTATAATGGAAACAGGTCTGTTGACAGCAATGACTGTCGAGGTATATTTGCCTATTATATTACATGCCACAGAATTGTTCTCGCTACGTCTATCGTTTAGTTCACAACATTTGGCTACTGTGCTATATTGCGCACTAGGCAAGATAGCACAGTAGAGGAAGGGATATGTTATAGATTTTCTCAAACTGGGAAACTTCTATAATTCATCACAGAATATATAATATAATTGTGGAGCAGTATTAGTCATCAGTGCAATATTTGCTTTTTTTTTGTCAATTTGAAGTACCAAAATAACATATTCTATTAAGAACCTGTCATAAACATTCCATGTATCGTGTATATACTATTAACCACATAGTATTTTTGTACATATAAAAACATTATTTGAACCAGTGTTGTGTGTTTCTTTCCAATAAAGATAATGACTATGTGTTGTACTTTCTTATTAATCATCGTTGGATTTAATATAAAAGGGATATATCTGGGCCAAAGCTCAATGATGTCACATACTGTGTAAACCTCTCAATACGATGTCCGACGTAATAAACCTATACTTTTGTATATATAACATGTAAGTAATGAACTGTTTCTCTGAAATAATAGACCGTTTTAGTTTATTTTTAGAACATACTATATCTAAAATCGAGCCTGTGTGGAATCCAACAAAACAGTTACTGCTGTAAACCAATTTAGAATCAGGCTACATGAGTAGCACTTAGAACTGCAACGCAACTCACAAACAATTAGCAACCAATGGAATGTATTTCTGCAAGGAAAAATTAAAATATCCAAACTGCCATACTTCACAAAAAAAGCTGTTGTACCAGATTAAAACCATATGTTGACTTTAAGGAGGTTGGCTGGGAAAGAACGTAGTGATGAGATTTTTTTTAAATTCATATTTAAAGCTTCTTTAGTATAATTTAGATTCAAAATTATCAAAAAAAGGCTAGGTCACCACACTTTTTCCCCCACTAGACGTCATTGAAGAAGGCACATATTTCTAACTTCATAATTTCACTAAAAAGAGGAAAAATGTAGTCATTGAACATTTTCACAATTGTTTTCATAATATTACGTTTATTGAAAAACAACAATTAATATTCGATTGCATATATTCATATCTTTCAAATCATACAAAAACAGTTGTAATCCTCATTCGTCTTTTTACTTTAAAAAGCAAACAAACATGGACCGTACCCCACCCACTTTTGTTTTTACCGAAAAATTAATTCAAGATAAAAAAGTATGTTCTCATGATCAACTTTTTTTAAAACTTGTATATGTCAAGGTCCTATGACATTTCTTTCAAAACAAGTAAAAAAATATATAGGTCACCAGGCTTCTAATGATTTTTTATTAAAAAATCTTTAAATTACACCCATTTTGGAGTTATTTTGACATTTTCAATGTAAAATACTGTACACACAATATTGACATGGAGATCGAAAATAAAATTAGCTCAGTATCTACTTTTATATATGTATTCCACTACTGAGAAACAAAAATCTGATTTATTCTATAGCAAAAGGATAAATTCTACTCAGAGCTACCCATACCCCCTATTTTGTTGACAACAAAAAATGATCACAAATGACGGAAAAAATATTTGCTTAAAATATTTGCTTAAAATTTGGTATGTTAACACCTTAAATCCTACATTATATCCATATCTACTAGAATGGAAAAAATGAAACAATTCTGTTGTCAAATGAAACTATGATTTAAAAAATAAAATGTTTAGACTTGGAAGATGTCAAAACTTGCCCAGCCAACATCCTTAAAATGTACATAAATGCTTATGTGCATATTAAATATAAATTTACCAACAGGTGATTGACCTGTAGTTGAATAACTTCAAAATAACTGAATTCAAAATGGTATACATGTAGTACCATGCAGACAAGTACTAACCCAACAATGGTGTAGTACCCTCCCAAAAAATGTTGTTCTTACCAGATCAGGGTATTTGGGACTTGTAGTTTAATATTAACTTGAAAGCACATGTACGAATATGTCTTATAAGAGAGCTAAATACGATGTCTTGACGATTAGGCATAGCATATTTATTTTTACTCATTTCTAAGCTATGTTACTTGAACCAGGCGTCTGGTTAGCCACTCTCCATGCTACAAGCTATCCCAATAAAACATTCCCAAGACCTCATGAGTGCAGTTTAATAAACATTTATGGGTGAACCTTATTTTCTGAAGTTTGGTTCTTTAATCTCTATTTTGCATCTATGGGTGAGTGTTCAATGTCAGAAGTGCCTTCCTGGGGTCCCATGTATGTTTTAATGGAATCGCCCTACTGGTAATTATAAAAGATTCAACATTTGTGATAAATGGAAGTTTTAATGAAAACATTCATGAGTATAATAATAATATAAACAGAAAATGGAAAGATAGAAAGAAAAAGACAGATATACAGACATAGAATATAATAATGAAAGTACAATCTTATTGATAAATGTGGCGAAAATAGATGACATAGCTATTAAACACATGATGATGATGCCGTTTTAAGAACTACCGGTACTTACTTCTGTGGAAGACAAAACACTGATGTCTGTAAAACAATGACACATTATATGTATAAAGATCTACTTCTGTGTTGTAAGACGCCATTTTTGTATAATAATTATGTAGCATTAATAAGATTAAAAAACTATCCCGCCAAATAGCGACAACATTTTACACTACAAAACCGTTTATTCAAAACTTGATCAAGGAGTTCAGGTCATATAATATTATAATGTATATGTGCCCATTAAAACTGAAGTTTACGGTTTCTTAAAATACCCATGATTGAATATGCGTAAAATGAATTCTTAGTTTGTAACTCCTAATTCGATGCTCCAGTTTTAGAGTTTGGCCTGACTGGTTAAAGACGTTTATATTGTATCAATAAAGTTTGGATTCTCAAAATATGTAAGTTACATATATAGCTGTCATCTGTAGGTTTAGAAACAAGTGTACATATGGTGTAAAATGTGGCTGTTGTTGGCGAGATAGTTACTTTAACCAATTCTCATCCAGTATCCAATAACTGTCATAATTGTTAAATATCACTGGATGTACCCGACCATTTCTGGTGTGCTACAAATGCTAAGTATTACGTACATCTGAATCTTGGCATCCTGAAGCACGATCTATCAATGATCTATTATTCTTTCTAAAAGTTTTAACATTTCAATATGCAAGTTCAAAGTGACACCCGGCAATAGTGATGTACCGATTGATCGATTGTAACTGATCATCGTTTAGTTAGGCATCTGATTATGATGATCGCTTATGAAAGTCTATAATCGACCATTGGTTAAATGTAAAAATGCACATTAATTAACATTCAAAATAGAAATAAACATGATTGACCGGAGACAACAGAAAGGAAATTATTAATACACTTGTGAAAATAAGAATATACACAAATAAACACATTAATCTAATGACAATGGCATAAGAAACGGGAGAGGAATGAACATACCCTTAATCAGAAATTATTCTAAGTTCAAGGTCCGAAACTTAGATTAACATACACATGTTATACTTGATATTGACTAACAGATTAAAACGGATGATTGATAGTTTACATTAAACCGCTTGTAACCGATGATCGATTGTAAATTTAAACCGACTGCCCATCACTGCACGGCAATATATTTATCGAACGTTAAAATTAGTACCTTGATTTATCTGTCACTTTTGCTTTAAAGGGACACTAGGCAATCTTCATGCATTTAGTGATGTTTTTGTTTTCTGGGAATGCGGACAGGGCATTGGAATTGGGAACTGAACATGAAAACCTCCTCCCATATTGTTTTTTATTTGTGTTAAGTGTATTTCATCTCTGTGTAATGTAATAATAATTTTTATGGTACTTCACTTTTTTGCAGTCAGTTGTACAACAGTTTTATAATATCACTCTTTAAGAAAGTGACCACCAATTCCCATTTATTCACCGTCAAGATGTAGATTAAATTATCTTCACAATTTACACGATTTCCATATCTTACTAAGAGAAGAAATTTTGTCACTGTGATATCGTTGTCACATATACTCCATTGTTTGAGAATCTGTTGTATCTCCTCCCAGTTTCACTGTTGAAGGATCTGTCGAATCTCATCCCAATTTGCACCGATGTCCCTGTGGTATATATCCGACTGAAATAATAAATAAAGGCAATTAATCACAATTATATTCAAACAGTACACTACGACTGTATAGAAAAACAATAGGCCCAAAAGGGCCTGTATCGCTCTACTGGCTATATGGTGGGGTGGGGTTGGGGAAGATAGAAGGATTGTGAGTCAGATATGGCAATATCAAACTAGTTTTATATAAACTATCTTCAATTACCAAGATATGGGGATGTATTTGGCTCAAGTTTGGCTGGCTTTAAAACAAATCAAACTTTCATTAATATAAACACTCGAACCAAGTTTCACATGTGACCCAGGGGCGGGGCCAAATTTGACCAAAGGGTCACCATTTGAACAAGCTTGGTAGAGGACCATAAGCTGAATGTAAATACAAAATATTAAACCGTTCGCTCTTGTAATTTCAGAGAAGAAGATTTTTTAAGTTTGTCCCTATGTAATACATGTGACCCCTGGGGAGGGGCCAAATTTGACCCGAAGGTCAGTCTATATAAAAACATGTGACATGGGATAGGGTCACCATTTGAACAAACTTGGTAGAGGACCATAAGCTGATGGTAAATACAACATACTAAACCTCTGGCTCTTGTAGTTTCAGAGAAGAAGATTTTCTTAAAAGTTTTTCCCTGTGTAACTCTATGTAAAACATGTGACCCCTGGGGAGAGGCCAAATTTGAGCCCAGTGTCACCATTTGAACAAACATTGTAGAGGATCCATAAGCTGATAAAAAATAAAAAATATTAACCTTTATCTCTTGCAGTTTCATAGAAGAAGATTTTTGAAATTATATCTCTATATAACTCTATATAGTTATAACTATAACTCTATGTAAAGCTGATCAACAAGGGCCCCTAAGCTCCCAATTAAAGAAAAAAGAACCCCGACCCTTTGGGTTTTTAGTGTACATTACCAAATATTGAAAAAGGGCCATAACCATAACTCTGGTGTTACTGGTTTGATCTGGCTGTTTTTCAAACTCGTCCGAGCTTTCATTGATATCAACAATCTGGCCAAGTTTGGGAAAGATCAAATACAAAATGAAGGCGCTAGAGTGTTCACAGGGCTGGAAATTTTAACTCGTCCGAGCTTTCATCGGTATTAACAATCTGTGCAAGTTTGGTAAATATCAAATAATAAATGAAGGTGCTAGTGTTCACAAGGCAGAAAATGGCATTTTTCAGAAAAAACAAGGGCCACAACTCCGTAGTTACTGGTCCGATTAGGCTGGTTTCCGAACTTGTCTGAGCTTTCATCGGTATTAACAATCTGTGCAAGTTTGGTAAATATCAAATAATAAATGAAGGTGCTAGAGTGGTCACAAGGCAGAAAATGGCATTTTTCAGAAAAAAACAAGGCCCATAACTCCGGTTTTACTGATCTGATTTGGCTGGTTTTCGAACTTGTCTGAGCTTTCATTGATATTAACAATCTGAACAAGTTTGGTAAAGATCAAATAATAAATGAAAGTGTTAGAGTGTTCACAAGGCTTTTTTTTTCCAGCAAAACAAGGGCCATAACTTCGGTGAAACTAATCCGATCTGGCTGGTTTTCAAACTTGTCCGAGCTTTCATTGATATAAAGACACTGGCAAAGTTTCGTAAAGATCCGAATAATAATGAAGGCCCTAGAGTGTTCACAAGGCAAAAGTTAGAGGACGGACAGACAACTCGTCATCCCATAAGCTCTTTATTGGTCAGTGCCTAATAAAGCAAAATTATTAGGTCACCCCTTTATTAGGCAGAAAAGTGCATATCTGCATGATATATACTTTTAACATGTGCATATGCACTTTTCTGCAAGATAAAGGGGTGACCTAATAAATGTTGCTTTATTAGGCACTGACAATTAACAATGACAATGCGGAATTCCTAGGTGTTTACTGTACATAACGCTATCTGACGTCATAAAATGGAATGAAAAAGAAACCAGATGGTGCAATGCAGGACAAGCATAACATTCTCTTCAGTAGATAAAACTAGTAAACCATACAGAAAATGTGGATAATCTTCATGCCAAAAAGAAAATTATATCAGTGCCGTTTACTAACATATTAAGCTCGGACGAAAACGCAGGTTTTCTAAGCCTCGCCTAATAAACATGATAGCAAAAAGGCACTGATATAATATTCTGTTATTATACGCACCTTTTCCAGTAACTGAGTATACATCTCCTTGATTGTTTTGACCCTCTGATCCACAATTTTGTGTTCCTTTTTTACTTCTTCCTTAATTTTCTTCTCATATTCCATCAGTTGGTGGTTTCTTGCGGAATCGGAATTCTGTTTTTTCAGGAAACCATCTTTTTCCCTTTCAAAAACAAATTACGTTTTATTGACAAAGCAAAAGTGTAGTAAGAGCGCCTGTTGGCATAACCAAACATGGGTGTTTTACCAACCATATTTCATATTTACAGCTTTTCTGTAATTATAGATCAATTTGTTATAAATATGTCATTAATATGCGTTAAAATTCTGTTCTTGAACTTGTTAGCGGCAAAACAAACATTTTGTGACAGGCAACATGACAATGAAGAGTTGAATGCTGCATGAAGGTTACGGTTATTATGACAGTGTTACATAAATATTGCCATAGCATTTAATGAAGACTGATATGGTAGTAGACCATTTTGATTCACTTCCATGTAACAACAACCTCAGTAAAGGGAAGCAACCGATTTATCGCTGTTCATACGGCACATTGGCTTTACTGGGTAATTGGTTATGGACACACAGTATAATACTGTGATTTTTTTGGTTGTTTTTACCGCCGAATATCGGCACTTTCCCCTAGCAAATATTGACTGTATTTTCCCAAAAAAACATCCTATTTTCCCAATCCAAAGTCATATTTTCCCAATCCAAAGGTTCAATGAAAATATTAAATTTAAGCATGGAAGCGATTGTGGACATGTTTAAAGGACAAAAAAAAACTGTCTTTTTAAATGATTAAATTACAGTTGTAAAAACATGTTCAGAGCAATAAAATCTTCAAACGTTTTTGTTTTTATATAGACCATACTGATTATTAAATTTAGAAATTTTCCCAATTCAGTAAAAATGCCGCTAAATTAGGTAGAGGTACCTTTAAAAAAATCACTAATAAATAGGCGTCTATTTCCAATCAAAAAATAGAAATGTTTCAGATTTACTTATTAGAAAACACTTAATAAAGTTGTACACATATGAATTGTTTTTATTTTTTATTTCCTCACCGGTGCCACCGAGTTCCATTGATATGTTCTTGGGCAAGACACTTACCTTATCCTCGTCCATCGAATGTCGACGTAAACCGGGCTGTCCCCTGTATAGGAGCCTATCCGCCAAGCACAATTAAGAACCTTAGGAATCCTTCTTTAGTAAGCTATAACACAGATTTTGCAGGTGAGCTAAAAATGATTTTGACCTAACACATGTGTTCTACTTACTCTTTGTATATCTTCAGTTGCTCGTGCACTACTTTCATGCGACTCTGGTGCTGTAGGGAGAGTTTGGAGAGTTTCTCCTGGCGCGTGGTAAACAGGTGCTGCAGCTGAGACTTCTTGTTGTTGAGGTCACGTGTCTGGAGGTTGTGGTCCTGAATTTTGTCCATTATCTGGCATATCTCTACCGCGATCTCGCTGAAAAACAGAAGTTGGAGAGTTAATAAGTACGTGCAACTCACTACAGTAAAGTAGAACATCAATTAAAATAATCTGGATCAAGTAGGAGCATTTAACTAGTATTAAATCATTGTCTTGGTAAATGCTTCTTACATTTTAAACATAAGTGTACTTTGAAGAAACCAAGTGTCAGAAACGCCGAAGTAAAACGGGGGATTAGTCTGGTAAAATACACGACAGAGTTATGGTTCTTGTCATATATCATTGTGTAATGATAATGAACATGTGTGCTAAGTTTAAAAGCTTTCTGAAAATTTGTTTTTGAAAAATAAGGAAAACTTTAACCAAAAACTATATTTAAACCAAAACGTCAAAATGCATGGACGGACAGACAGATGGAAATTGCCAAACTATCAGCCTGGATTTGCTATGGAAGTCTAATAACTTTTGCAATCAAATCAATCGATTTTAATAGTACTTTACAAAATACTCCAATTAACTGTTATTAAGAACTCGCACACTTTTGACTCGTGCCCTACGAACAACTGCTCTTACGCATGACACTGATAGGATGCTGAGCCAACAGGCCATTTTACAGTACAGGTATTGTTTACATAAACATGCTTTCAAAATCAGTTGATTTAAATAACACATGGGGAAATAGACGAATTTGGCAGTAATGCAATATACATTACACGCAATATAATTTACACGCAACATAAAGTCTGGATCATTCCATTGAAACATTACTAAACATCTATGGGTCAACCCTATTTTCTTAAATTTGGTTCTTTAAACTGAATTTTTCATCTATGGGAGAGTGTTCAGTTTCAAAAGTGCCTTCTCATGTATGGTTTAATGGAATAGCCCTCATCTACTTTATGAATGGACTGTATGGCTATAATTTGTCTAATACACGATGAAATTGCAGCTCGGCAAGGACTGTACAACTCTTGGGCATCTAGGGAATCTGAACAGTTCATGTACTTTTAGCCCTTAACTACCTTCACATGTATAATGGACTGTTTTTCTTTGAATTAAGACCATTCCATTTATGTGACAAAGGGGTGTTTTGGGGAAAATGACTGATCAGCAGCCAGGCATTGGTAACCCTGATCAGCAGCCAGGCATTGGTAACCCTGATCAGCCTGCGAGTTAAGCTGATCTGGGTTAACAATGGAAGCAAAGGCTATTATAGTCGTGCTTAGCGTGTTAAGGGTTAGAAACTATGAATACTTTCAAGGGAGAAAAGTCTCTACAGTCACTAGTTCTCCAGTTTCTGATGCTACCTGGTGCACATGCAGTTCTTGATACCTGGAGCAGTTCTTGATGAAGACTTGGTGCATGTGTTTAGCTTTTTTTTGCTTTAATAGGAGATCCCTTTGTATTTGATGAAAACAATTAAACATAAAATCACCAGTTTTTAATTTACAGATTTTCCTAAAGCATGGCTACGCAAAAATATCAAGAGCTTTTGATAGCTAGATCAGCATTCCTGTGAAGATTCATGAAAATATGTCGAGTAGTTTCAGAGGAGTAGTCGCTACAAGTTTTTACTATATAACTCTATGTAAACAAAGATAGCCGCTGGCAGCCATGTTTAATGTCTAGTCAAAATAATGTTAAACAAGACCAACATCATGTCATGCTGATCATTTTAGAAAAAGTCCCATACCAATATCACTTATAGCTTTCAAGTAGTCACTACAAATTTGTTTTTTAAAAATCTATTTTTAGCCATGGCAATCTTGAATTTCTGGCCAACCTGAAATTTGGCTAGAATCAACTAGACATCAAGAGCAACATTTCTGTTAAGTTTCATGAAAATCCTTGAAGTTGTTTCAGAGGAGTAGTCGCTACAAGTTTTTACTATATAACTATATGTAAACAAAGATGGCCGCTGGCATCCATGTTTAATGTTGAATCAAAATGATTTTCGACAAGGACCAACATCATGTCATGGTGATCATTTTAGAAAAAGTCCTATATCAATATCACTTATAGTTTTCAAGAAGTTTTCGCTACAAACTTGTTTTTTTAAAATCTATTTTTAGCTTTGCAGCCATCTTGAATTTCACATCAACTTGAACAGACGGACATCGCACGACGGCATAAGTTCTGCTGATCTTTGATCAGTAGAGCTAAATCAGCTATACATGAATGTACAACGTAATAATGTTATCTTACTTTTCCTTGTTAATACTGGCCTGAATAGCCTCCAAGAGTTGTAGACCCTTCTCTGCATCTACCCCACTCTGTTTGAGACTCTCTCTTTGCTGCTGTAGCTCACTACAAATAAACATACATTGTGTAAACAGAACTTAATATACCCTCCATCATGGCCGCTAATTACTTAATTTGCGACAATGACCTATCGACCCCAATATCAATAGGGGTCCTCCTCTGTCCACCTGTGAAGTATCATGAATGGCTATAAAGGTTGTTGATTACTGTACGGACAACATCATTCAAGATTTGGTTATGTTGACCTCGACATTTGACCTACTGACCACCAAATCAATAGGAGTTCTCACCAAGAATAGACCTCTGTGAAGTTTCATGTGTGTGATTACAAAGATTGAACAGTTATCGTATTGCATACAAAAACAGACAAGGTTTTGTGTACAAACGGACAGACAACTGATATCAGTTTCCCCCCTTTAAACCTGACAAGTGCTGTTCCCATTGACCTCTACCAAATATACATTTATTAGCTGAGTTCAGTTAATCTAGTGAAGGCAGGTCCTGAGGAAAAGAGCGAAACGCAAAAAAACATGCTGTTGTCATTGTTGAACAAATTTCTACACTTTTTTTCCGAAAAAACAACAGGACAATGAGTTTATCAAGGCATTTACCTGAGTCTGTGACGTTTGCGTTCCAGAGTGTCCTTCAGTGTAACAAGCTGATGTTGTAGGTGTTCCTGTTCCGCTCGGACCTTCTCCGGGGACTGGACTATCTTTTGAGACAATTTGTCGGCATCTTCTTTTGCCTTAAATATCGCACACTTTAACTGATCCTGCAAGATAAATAGCAGGATGCCTATATAGAGCCCTAAATGTGAGGAGGCACTATCAACCCAACAGTACAACACGCACAGAACAATACAAACCAGTATGATCATTTTTTACACACAACATTTGTCATTTTTATAGTAAACAACATACATATATGTTTTATTAAAAATGTTCATAAAATTTTAATAAGCACTTATTTTTTGTATGTCAATACAAACATTTAGCACTTTCAAAATAGACTGTTATGGAAATTATTTTTTTATCATATCACAACACAGTAAGTACATACCGCTGTTGCTATCTTCTCTGAGATTCTTGTCTTGACGTCAGTGATGTTTTTCTGAATGACTTGTTTGTTCCTCTGATGTTCTTGCATTCTAAGTGAGATCTGCTCGATTTCATCCTGGACCTGAAAATACAAATACAGGCATGTATGAATGGGGTTTCACATCCCATTTAACAATCTTTCAGTCAAATCACGACAGTGTCTACTTGAATTATTGAGCTCAATGCTCACATTTATAGCGCTGGTACACTGGAGGATCAAAGCGTAGACACATGACAAGATACCCCACCCAGCCACACCGCCCATTCCGAGAACTACCCTTTAGGCCATAAAAAAATAATTACCTGGTTCTCAGGCCTGCCTTGATGTCTTTTTTTGGTGCCGCATTGCCGATTTTATCTCAAAATTAATAAAATAAAAATTGGAAATGCGCTACCGAAATTTCGAAAAAAAAGTTCCGCAAGTTTGTTCCGGTTTTTACATGCAACTACCTCAGGGGAATCCCCTTGTGGGTAGATTGGTGCGCGGCCGACTATCTGCCGCTCTGCTCTCTAGCTTGTGAGTGTTGCAGTCGTACGGGTACCAATCTAGGAAGCAGATGCTCGAGACGCTTGGAACTAGTAGGTGCTACAGAACAGGCGGTTTATTCAAGCATCTAATCGACAAAGTCTCACAACAACATGCAATAGTTCATGCGTGATCTAATACAAATATACAGACTTATTGTGATTGAAAGAAGCATAAGTCGGGAGAAATGATAAGGTAATGATCGACAATAGAGATGAGCTGATCCAACTGGTTATTGCACATGTATTTCGAGATATTTTGCATCAATACATGTATTGGAATTAAAAGTTTGGATAAAAAAAAAATCGCCTGCGTGTCTGTTGACCACTGTAAAATTGTGAAAGAAAATGAGCCCGCCCGCATCTCTTCTCAGAAAAAGTGGCCTGAGAACCAGGTTATTAATTTTTGGTGGCCTTATATGGTGAATGTCAAGTGAGAGTACCAGTTTTATGAAGTTTTTAGTAAGACCCGACCAAGGATTGAACCCATGATTTGCATGAAAGGCTGTCACTCTACCATCGCAGTGGTTGAGCATACAAATACAGGAATATAGTATGTACATTACATTACACCTGATAATATATTGAGATTATTAGAAGAGAGTACATCCCTACAGTGATAGTCAACTCAGACAAAGCAGATTTAACAAGTGACCCCTAGCATCATAGGTGACAGCATCTTAATTATGGACTACTGTTTGGGGCGCTTGTTTCAGCCAAAGGTTTTTCTGCAGTAACTTGAGCAATTGAAATAATACGTACATCAGTTATATATCATTAGAACTGGCATTTTTAGTGGTAAATAAAACTACTTTACTTTTGAAAATCGGTTGAGAAATAAATATTTTACAGCCAAAATGATTTTTTGATGGGGCTTTTCCTATGTAAATTCCTTGTTGGTGGGACAGCAGAAAATTAAGAAATGTCAAATAAATTCAGTAATACTTCATTTTTGCTATAACACTTTTCAGGGTGTCTTAATTTACTAATATCTAACAATTAAAACCATTTTTGAATACAATTCTAAACAAGAGGCCCAAGAGGGCCTGTGGACGCTCTACTGGATAAAACAGCTCTTATAGATTTAGATAGATATAGCTACAAAGGAAAATACAATATAGCATTTTTCAACAAATCAAGGGCCATAACTCTGTCATTACTAACAAGATCTAGCTGGTTTTCGAAATTGTCCAAGATTTCATTGATATACCGCGTTTTGCACAACTAGACATCATACTGAGGCTTCCTGCCAAATTTCGTAGAAATCCAACAAGCCATTTGAGAGGAGTAGCGCCGACAAGAAATTTAAAATAAAAATGTCAAAGGGCCATAACTCCGTCAAAAATCAGCAAACTGGAACAAAAGCGTGATATGCACAACTGGACATCTTACCTATGCTTCCTGCCAAGTTTCGTCGAAATTCAACAAGGCATTTAGGATGAGTAGCGCCGACAAGACATTTTAAAGTAAGTGTCAAGTAATTAAAAAGATAATGTAAAAAAAAAATTCAAAAAAAAAAAAATTCAAATCAAAAAAAAAAAATAAAAAAAAAAAATAATAATTGAAATTTAAAAAAAAAAATCAGAACAAACTTGGTAGAGGACCATAAGATGATGCTACATGTAATACATGAGAGCTCTGTGCCATGTGGTTCCAGAGAAGAAGATTTTTTTCAGTTTTTGCCTATACAAGCCTAAGTAAAACTGTGACCCCCAGGGTGGGGCCAAATGTGACCAATGGGTCACCATTTGAACAAACTTGGTAGAAGACCATAAGCTTATAGCAAATGCAAAATATTAAACCTCTGGCTCTTGCAGTTTCAGAAAAGAAGATTTTTTAAGTTTTTCCCCTATACATGTCTATGTAAAACATGTGACCCTTGGGACGGGGCCAAATGTGACCCCAGGGTCACCATTTGAACAAACTTGGTAAAGGACTATAAGCTTATAATAAATGTAAAATATCAAACCTCTGGCTCTTGTAGTTTCCGAGAAGAAGATTTAAAAAAAAAAATCCTATATAAGTCTATGTAAAACTGTGACCCTCGGGGCGGGGACAAATTTGACCCCAGGGTCACCATTTGAACAAACTTAGTAGAGGACCATAAGCTGATGCTACATGTAATACATGAGAGCTCTGTGCCATGTGGTTCCAGAGAAGAAGATTTTTTTCAGTTTTTGCCTATACAAGCATTTATGTAAAACTGTGACCCCCTGGTCGGGGCAAAGTGTGACCCCAGGGTCACCATTTGAACAAACTTGGTAGAAGACCATAAGCTTATAGCAAATGCAAAATATTAAACCTCTGGCTCTTGCAGTTTTAGAGAAGAAGATTTTTTAAGTTTTTCCATATACACGTCTATGTAAAACATGTGACCCTTGGGGCGGGGCCAAATGTGACCCGAGGGTCACCATTTGAACAAACTTGGTAAAGGACCATAAGCTTATAGTAAATGCAAAATATCAAACCTCTGGCTCTTGTAGTTTCCAAGAAGAAGATTTTTAAAAAAAAAATCCTATATGTCTATGTAAAACTGTGACCCCCGGGGCGGGGACAAATTTGACCCCAGGGTCACCATTTGAACAAACTTAGTAGAGGACCATAAGCTGATGCTACATGTAATACATGAGAGCTATGTGCCTTGTGGTTTCAGAGAAGATTTTTTAAAGTTTTTTCCTATATGTCTATATGAAAAAAAATGCAAAACCTCAATATACAAACTTTGGGCCTCCGGGGCACAGCCATTTTTGACCCCGGGGACTTTATTTGAACAAGCTTGATAGCCTAGGCGTTGGCAATCATTTTAAAACAAAAACTGTTGAAATCTGTCCAGCGGTTCTGGAGAAGAAGATTTTTTAAGGTTTCGACCATATATGGTAATGGCAGCCATCTTGGATGTAGCGCTGACCTAATTTTAACAAATCTAAAAAGCATTCATCTAAGGATCATCCAGGTGAAGTTTGGTCAAAATTAGCCAAGCGGTTTCTGAGAAGAAGTCGTTTGAAGAAAAGTTAACGGACGGACGACGGACGGACGTCGGACGACGGAAGACGGACAACACACCATCCCATAAGCTCTGCTGGCCCTTGGCCAGCAGAGCTAAAAAAAAGCATTTTTGAAATTTTTCATGCAGCAGAATTTTGCATTGAAAATGACCCATCAAAAACAACTTTATGAAATTTTTATTTCTCAACCGATTTTGGAAAGTAAGGTATTTTTATTTACCACTAAAAATGTCTGTTTTATTGATATACAACTTATTTAGGTACCGGGTACTAGATTAATTTTATCTTAAAAGTCCAAAAATTCTTTGGCTGAAACAAACGCCCCAAACAATAATGAAAACATTTGCCCCCTTCCATCAACTACTTCAGTAACCTTAATAGTTAAAATGTTCCTATCTTTCCAATTAAATACTTCATAATGAATTACAGACCGGCAGACAGTAGTGTGTTGATATGTTACCTTGGCAACTTCCGGTTCCTGTTGGGCTCTCTCGGCCCTGATTCTGTTGATCCTCTGTTTAAGCTCCTCGTTTCTCTTCAGCAGTGTGTCGTGGTGTTCCCGATCTTGCTCCTGTGTAACAGAGAAGCCATATATATGTAAAAACAAGTTTCTTGGTATACAATATCATACAGAATTGTCTCTCGACAAAAACAGTATACCGGTAAACATCTTTAAATTACATGTAACAATTTGTTTGAATTGTTTTACATCATTTTTAGCACATGTTAGGCCATATTTTATTTAATTTTTGTGGAAGAGACTACCCCATTTTCCCGGTTAGAACCAGTACTGTATACCTCCTGCCATTTGCAAGAACTATCACTTGACAAGTTCAGCTCATGTAATGAAAAAAAAGTTCATCAACAGCTTCCTATAATCTGCTCTAAACAAAATATGTCTTCGACCGAAGATTATTTCTTTATAACAGTCAAAATTACTCTTAATTCAATGTATATAATATACATATACATATACATATACATGTCTATAGGTAATACTTGGCAAACATTATATAAACTGTGCAATGGGACATAAGCTATCACTTCTGTAATGTTATTAAACTACTTATAATATCAGCTCTGATGTCCTGATACACTAAAAATCGACTCTGATGTCCTGATACACTGACATCTGCATCTACTACTTACAATACCAGCTCTGATGTCCTGATACACTGGTCCTGATACACTGATATCCGCGTCTACTACTTACAATATCAGCTCTGATGTCCTGATACACTGTCATCCGTGTCTACTACTTACAATATAAGCTCTGATGTCCTGATACACTGACATCTGTGTCTACTACTTACAATATCAGCTCTGATGTCCTGATACACTGTCATCCGTGTCTACTACTTACAATACCAGCTCTGATGTCCTGATACACTGGTCCTGATACACTGATATCCGCGTCTACTACTTACAATATCAGCTCTGATGTCCTGATACACTGTCATCCGTGTCTACTACTTACAATACCAGCTCTGATGTCCTGATACACTGGTCCTGATACACTGATATCCGCGTCTACTACTTACAATATCAGCTCTGATGTCCTGATACACTGTCATCCGTGTCTACTACTTACAATATAAGCTCTGATGTCCTGATACACTGACATCTGTGTCTACTACTTACAATATCAGCTCTGATGTCCTGATACACTGTCATCCGTGTCTACTACTTACAATACCAGCTCTGATGTCCTGATACACTGGTCCTGATACACTGATATCCGCGTCTACTACTTACAATATCAGCTCTGATGTCCTGATACACTGATATCCGTGTCTACTACTTACAATATCAGCTCTGATGTCCTGATACACTGACATAGTGTCTACTACTTACAATATCAGCTCTGATGTCCGGATACACTGTCATCCGTGTCTACTACTTACAATATCAGCTCTGATGTCCCGATACTCTGACATCCATGTCTACTACTTACAATATCAGCTCTGATGTCCTGATACACTGTCATCCGTGTCTACTACTTACAATATCAGCTCTGATGTCCTGATACACTGTCATCCGTTTCTACTACTTACAATATCAGCTCTGATGTCCTGATACACTGACATCCATGTCTACTACTTACAATATCGGATACACTGACATCAATGTCTACTACTTACAATATCAGCTCTGATGTCCTGATACACTGTCATCCGTTTCTACTACTTACAATATCAGCTCTGATGTCCTGATACACTGTCATCCGTTTCTACTACTTACAATATCAGCTCTGATGTCCTGATACACTAACATAGTGTCTACTACTTACAATATCAGCTCTGATGTCCTGATACACTGCCATCCGTGTCTACTTCTTACAATACCAGCTCTGATGTCCTGATACACTGTCATCCGTGTCTACTACTTACAATACCAGCTCTGATGTCCTGTCAGATACACTGACATCCGTGTCTACTACTTACAATATAAGCTCTGATGTCCTGATACACTGACATCCGCTTTTACTACGTACAATATAAGCTCTGATGTCCTGATACACTGACATCCGCTTTTACTACTTACAATATCAGCTCTGATGTCCTGATACACTGTCATCCGTGTATACTTCTTACAATATCGGATACACTGACATCTATGTCTACTACTTACAATATCAGCTCTGATGTCCTGATACACTGACATCCGCTTTTACTACTTACAATATCAGCTCTGATGTCCTGATACACTGACATCCATCCATGTCTACTACTTACAATATCGGATACACTGACATCTGTGTCTACTACTTACAATATCAGCTCTGATGTCCTGATACACTGACATAGTGTCTAGTACTTACAATATCAGCTCTGATGTCCTGATACACTGTCATCTGTGTCTACTACTTACAATATCAGCTCTGATGCCCTGATACACTGACATAGTGTCTACTACTTACAATATCAGCTCTGATGTCCTGATACACTGACATCCATCCATGTCTACTACTTACAATATCGGATACACTGACATCCATGTCTACTACTTACAATATCAGCTCTGATGTCCTGATACACTGACATCCGCTTTTACTACTTACGATATCAGCTCTGATGTCCTGATACACTGACATAGTGTCTACTACTTACAATACCAGCTCTGATGTCCTGATACACTGACATCTGTGTCTCCTACATACAATATAGCTCTGATGTCCTGATACACTGACATAGTGTCTACTACTTACAATATCAGCTCTGATGTCCTGATACACTGTCATCTGTGTCTACTACTAACAATATCAGCTCTGATGTCCTGATACACTGACATCAATGTCTACTACTTACAATATCAGCTCTGATGTCCTGATACACTGATATCCGTGTCTACTACTTACAATACCAGCTCTGATGTCCTGATACACTGACATCCGTGTCTCCTACTTACAATATAGCTCTGATGTCCTGATACACTGACATAGAGTCTACTACTTACAATATCAGCTCTGATGTCCTGATACACTGACATCCGTGTCTACTACTTACAATACCAGCTCTGATGTCCTGATACACTGACATCCGTGTCTACTACTTACAATATCAGCTCTGATGTCCTGATACACTGTCATCCGTGTCTACTACTTACAATATCAGCTCTGATGTCCTGATACACTGACATAGTGTCTACTACTACAATATCAGCTCTGATGTCCTGATACACTGACATCCGTGTCTACTACTTACAATATCAGCTCTGATGTCCTGATACACTGACATCCATGTCTACTACTTACAATATCGGATACACTGACATCCATGTCTACTACTTACAATATCAGCTCTGATGTCCTAATACACTAACATAGTGTCTACTACTTACAATATAAGCTCTGATGTCCTTATACACTGACATCCGCTTTTACTACTTACAATATCAGCTCTGATGTCCTGATACACTGTCATCTGTGTCTACTACCTACAATATCGGATACACTGACATCCATGTCTACTACTTACAATATCAGCTCTGATGTCCTGATACACTCGACATCCTCTTTTACTACTTACAATATCAGCTCTGATGTCCTGATACACTGACATCCATGTCTACTACTTACAATATAGGATACACTGACATCCATGTCTACTACTTACAATATCAGCTCTGATGTCCTGATACACTGACATCCGCTTTTACTACTTACAATATCAGCTCTGATGTCCTGATACACTGACATAGTGTCTACTACTTACAATATCAGCTATGATGTCCTGATACACTGACATCCGTGTCTACTACTTACAATACCAGCTCTGATGTCCTGATACACTGACATCCGTGTCTACTACTTACAATATCAGCTCTCATGTCCTGATACACTATCATCCATGTCTACTACTTACAATATCAGCTCTGATGTCCTGATACACTATCATCTGTGTCTACTACTTACAATATCAGCTCTGATGTCCTGATACACTGACATCCGTGTCCACTACTTACAATATCAGCTCTGATGTCCTGATACACTGTCATCCATGTCTACTACTTACAATATCAGCAATGATGTCCTGATACACTAACATAGTGTCTACTACGTACAATATCAGCTCTGATGTCCTGATACACTGACATCCGCTTTTACTACTTACAATATCAGCTCTGATGTCCTGATACACTGACATAGTGTCTACTACTTACAATATCAGCTATGATGTCCTGATACACTGACATCCGTGTCGACTACTTACAATACCAGCTCTGATGTCCTGATACACTGACATCCGTGTCTACTACTTACAATATCAGCTCTCATTTCCTGATACACTGTCATCCATGTCTACTACTTACAATATCAGCTCTGATGTCCGGATACACTGATATCCGTGTCTACTACTTACAATATCAGCTCTGATGTCCTGATACACTGACATCCGTGTCCACTACTTACACTGTCAGCTCTGATGTCCTGATACATTGACATCCATGTATACTACTTACAACATCGGATACACTGACATCCCTGTCTACTACTTACAATATCGGCTCTGATGTCCTGATACACTGACATCCGATTCTACTACTTACAATATCAGCTCTGATGTCCTGATACAATGACATCCATGTCTACTACTACCAATATCAGCTCTGATGTCCCGATACACTGACATAGTGTCTATTACTTACAATATCAGCTCTGATGTCCTGATACACTGTCATCCGTGTCCACTACTTACAATATCAGCTCTGATGTCCTGATACACTGACATCCGCTTCTACTACTTGCAATATCAGCTCTGATGTCCTGATACACTGACATCCGCTTCTACTACTTGCAATATCAGCTCTGATGTCCAGATACACTGACATAGTGTCTACTACTTACAATATCAGCTCTGATGTCCTGATACACTGACACCTGTGTCTACTACTTACAATATCAGCTCTGATGTCCTGATACACCGGCATCTGTGTCTACTACTTACAATATCAGCTCTAATGTCCTGATACACTGACATCTGTGTCTACTACTTACAATATCAGCTCTGATGTCCTGATAGACTGTCATCTGTGTCTACTACTTACAATATCAGCTCTGATGTCCTGATACACTGACATAGTGTCTAGTACTTACAATATCAGCTCTGATGTCCTGATACACTGACATAGTGTCTACTACTTACAATATCAGCTCTGATGTCCTGATACACCGGCACCTGTGTCTACTACTTACAATATCAGCTCTGATGTCCTGATACACCAGCATCTGTGTCTACTACTTACAATATCAGCTCTGATGTCCTGATACACCGGCATCTGTGTCTACTACTTACAATATCAGCTCTGATGTCCTGATACACTGACATAGTGTCTACTACTTACAATATCAGCTCTGATGTTCTGATACACTGACATCTGTGTCTACTACTTACAATATCAGCTCTGATGTCCTGATACAATGACATCCGCTTTTACTACTTACAATATCAGCTCTGATGTCCTGATACACTGACATAGTGTCTACTACTTACAATATCAGCTATGATGTCCTGATACACTGACATCCGTGTTTACTACTTACTATATCAGCTCTGATGTCCTGATACACTGACATCCGTGTCTCCTACTTACAATATAGCTCTGATGTCCTGATACACTGACACCTGTGTCTACTACTTACAAAATCAGCTCTGATGTCCTGATACACCGGCATCTGTGTCTACTACTTACAATATCAGCTCTGATGTCCTGATACACTGACATCTGTGTCTACTACTTACAATATCAGCTCTGATGTCCTGATACACTGACATAGTGTCTACTACTTACAATATCAGCTCTGATGTTCTGATACACTGACATCTGTGTCTACTACTTACAATATCAGCTCTGATGTCCTGATACAATGACATCCGCTTTTACTACTTACAATATCAGCTCTGATGTCCTGATACACTGACATAGTGTCTACTACTTACAATATCAGCTATGATGTCCTGATACACTGACATCCGTGTCTACTACTTACAATATCAGCTCTGATGTCCTGATACACTGACATCCGTGACTCCTACTTACAATATAGCTCTGATGTCCTGATACACTGACATAGTGTCTACTACTTACAATATCAGCTCTGATGTCCTGATACACTGACATCCGTGTCTACTACTTACAATACCAGCCCTGATGTCCTGATACACTGACATCCGTGTCTACTACTACAATATCAGCTCTGATGTCCTGATACACTGACATAGTGTCTACTACTTACAATATCAGCTCTGATGTCCTGATACACTAACATAGTGTCTACTACTTACAATATCAGCTCTGATGTCCTGATACACTATCATCTGTGTCTACTACTTACAATATCAGCTCTGATGTCCTGATACACTGACATCCGTGTCTACTACTTACAATATCAGCTCTGATGTCCTGATACACCGGCACCTGTGTCTACTACTTACAATATCAGCTCTGATGTCCTGATACACCAGCATCTGTGTCTACTACTTACAATATCAGCTCTGATGTCCTGATACACCGGCATCTGTGTCTCCTACATACAATATAGCTCTGATGTCCTGATACACTGACATAGTGTCTACTACTTACAATATCAGCTCTGATGTCCTGATACACTGACATAGTGTCTACTACTTACAATATCAGCTCTGATGTCCTGATACACTGGCACCTGTGTCTACTACTTACAATATCAGCTCTGATGTCCTGATACACCAGCATCTGTGTCTACTACTTACAATATCAGCTCTGATGTCCTGATACACCGGCATCTGTGTCTACTACTTACAATATCAGCTCTGATGTCCTGATACACTGACATAGTGTCTACTACTTACAATATCAGCTCTGATGTTCTGATACACTGACATCTGTGTCTACTACTTACAATATCAGCTCTGATGTCCTGATACAATGACATAGTGTCTACTACTTACAATATCAGCTATGATGTCCTGATACACTGACATCCGTGTTTACTACTTACTATATCAGCTCTGATGTCCTGATACACTGACATCCGTGTCTCCTACTTACAATATAGCTCTGATGTCCTGATACACTGACACCTGTGTCTACTACTTACAAAATCAGCTCTGATGTCCTGATACACCGGCATCTGTGTCTACTACTTACAATATCAGCTCTGATGTCCTGATACACTGACATCTGTGTCTACTACTTACAATATCAGCTCTGATGTCCTGATACACTGACATAGTGTCTACTACTTACAATATCAGCTCTGATGTTCTGATACACTGACATCTGTGTCTACTACTTACAATATCAGCTCTGATGTCCTGATACAATGACATCCGCTTTTACTACTTACAATATCAGCTCTGATGTCCTGATACACTGACATAGTGTCTACTACTTACAATAACAGCTATGATGTCCTGATACACTGACATCCGTGTCTACTACTTACAATATCAGCTCTGATGTCCTGATACACTGACATCCGTGACTCCTACTTACAATATAGCTCTGATGTCCTGATACACTGACATAGTGTCTACTACTTACAATATCAGCTCTGATGTCCTGATACACTGACATCCGTGTCTACTACTTACAATACCAGCTCTGATGTCCTGATACACTGACATCCGTGTCTACTACTACAATATCAGCTCTGATGTCCTGATACACTGACATAGTGTCTACTACTTACAATATCAGCTCTGATGTCCTGATACACTAACATAGTGTCTACTACTTACAATATCAGCTCTGATGTCCTGATACACTATCATCTGTGTCTACTACTTACAATATCAGCTATGATGTCCTGATACACTGACATCCGTGTCTACTACTTACAATATCAGCTCTGATGTCCTGATACATTGACATAGTGTCTACTACTACAATATCAGCTCTGATGTCCTGATACACTGACATCCGTGTCTACTACTTACAATTTCAGCTCTGATGTCCTGATACACTGTCATCCATGTCTACTACTTACAATATCAGCTCTGATGTCCTGATACACTATCATCTGTGTCTACTACTTACAATATCAGCTCTGATGTCCTGATACACTAACATAGTGTCTACTACTTACAATATCAGCTCTGATGTCCTGATACACTGTCATCCATGTCTACTACTTACAATATCAGCTCTGATGTCCGGATACACTGATATCCATGTGTACTACTTACAACATCGGATACACTGACATCCGTGTCTACTACTTACAATATCGGCTCTGATGTCCTGATACACTGACATCCGCTTCTACTACTTACAATATCAGCTCTGATGTCCTGATACACTGACATCCATGTGTACTACTTACAATATCAGCTCTGATGTCCCGATACACTGACATAGTGTCTACTACTTACAATATCAGCTCTTATGTCCTGATACACTGTCATCCGTGTCCACTACTTACAATATCAGCTCTGATGTCCTTATACACTGACATCCGCTTCTACTACTTACAATATCAGCTCTGATGTCCTGATACACTGACATCCATGTCTACTACTTACAATATCAGTCAGGGCTCGCACTGGGATGCGCAAATGGCGCCAAATGCGCATAACAATGAAATGTGGCGCAAGAAAAAACATATTTGCGAAAGTGATTTGCGCAAAAGAATCAAAATCCTTTTTTTTTTCAATTACACAAGAATTTTCGACCCAGATAAAGACGGGTACAGCATTAATTA
The DNA here is from genome assembly GCA_037043455.1 of Cyrtodaria siliqua. Classification (NCBI taxonomy): domain Eukaryota; kingdom Metazoa; phylum Mollusca; class Bivalvia; order Adapedonta; family Hiatellidae; genus Cyrtodaria; species Cyrtodaria siliqua. The sequence goes on from JAWPHD010012209.1 coordinate 30,701, forward strand.
TTTCTATAGAGTACAATCGAAACGAATAAAAAAAATGATACCCAGTCTAACAAACATCTTAGGCATGACCAATTACTGTAAAATTGACTATTGGACCACAGTGACCAGTGACTCAATAAACATCCTGTCTCAAGCCCCCAGCTGTGAAATACCTACGTTTGCTAATTAGTCTAGGCTCGCGTTAACCATTCGCCAAATCGCCATAGGCGAAAAGAAACCCGAACTGGCTAAAGAAAATCGTAAGAAATACATATCAAATTCGCCAGACATTGGCGGTCTGGGAATCCAAATTTCCGGCCGATTTTGTCTAAAATCTCGGGAAATCCCGAATTTTAATACACAAAGTCTTTCACTGTTTATAAGCCACTACCCCGCTGGGTGTTAGCTAATTAGCGACAATCAATTTAGACTGATAAACTAATTATCGCAGTGTTTATTGAAGACCGCTGTCAAATTGTCGGTGTGCGATAGACTCCGCCCACTGTTCCGCCTCTTGCTGTCAATCAACTGGTTTGTGACCCCGCGCTCAATATTATCCACATATTTAACTGCGTTATAGAGCCGGGTAAAACATAAAAAATAATGTGGCGCCCTCTAGCGGCCAAAATGGCTTTTCAAAACACAGTTTGGTAAAGTTTGCTTACGAATTAATAAGCTGGAGATGCCGTCGGTGTTTTTGAACTTTTAATACGATCACTGATAAGACTAATAAGTTGTACAAACGGTAGCGTAAACTGGAACATTGGCAAGTGTGAACCGATGTTTGATCGGCTGTCTCTGAATTGGGATCAGTGTTTTTTTATGCCTAATTTGGGGCCGTTATTCGGCCTCATTCACAATGCCAAAAAGTATACTTTTTTCACAATTATATCAAAAAAATTCACAATCTGATTTATTTTTTATTTTTTTAGGGTAAATACACCCAATAAGGATACTAGTCTTAATATACGCTGGTGTTAAAACTAGTCTGTATTTACCAAAAACAAAACTTAAAACCAAGGGATATTAAACTGTGAAATGTTAAAGAGGCAAAATATAGCATTTTTAACTATATCAAGAGCAGTAACTCTGTCATTACTGGTCCGATCTGGCTGGTTTTCCAAGTTGGCCAGTAGAGATAATAAAAAAAAATTAAAAAAAAAAAAGATTTCGAAAAAAAAAAAAAAAAAAAAAAAAAAAAGATTTCGAAAAAAAAATTAAAAAAAAAAATATGAAAAAAAATAATAATCAAAAAAAAAAAAAATAAACAAATAAAAAATAAAGAAATTAAAAAATTTAAAACAAGCATTGATGTAAAACTGACCCCCTGGGCGGGGCCAGATGTGACCCCAGCGTCAGCATTTGAACAAAATTGGTAAAGGACCATCAGCTTATAGCAACAGCAAAATATTAAACCTCTGGCTCTTGCAGTTTCAGAGAAGAAGATTTTTTAAGTTTTTCCCTATACATGTCTATGTAAAACATGTGACCCTTGGGGCATGACCAAATGTGACCCCAGGGTCACCATTGTCACTATTTGAACAAACTTGGTAAAGGACCATAAGCTTATAATAATTGTAAAATATCAAACCTCTGGCTCTTGTAGTTTCCGAGAAGAAGATTTTTAAAAAAAAAATCCTATATAAGTCTATGTAAAACTGTGACCCTCGGAGCGGGGACAAATTTGACCCCAGGGTCACCATTTAAACAAACTTAGTAGAGGACCATAAGCTGATGCTACATGTAATACATGAGAGCTATGTGCCTTGTGGTTTCAGAGAAGATGATTTTTTAAACTTTTTTCCTATATGTCTATATGAAAAACATGCAAAACCTCAATATACAAACTTTGGACCCCCGAGGCATGGCCATTTTTGACCCCGGGGACTTTATTTGAACAAACTTGATAGTGTAGGCGTTGACGATCATTTTAAAAGAAAAACTGTTGAAATCTGTCAAGCGGTTCTGTAGAAGAAGATTTTTTAAGGTTTCGACCATATATGGTAATGGCAGCCATCTTGGATGTAGTGCTGACCTAATTTTAACAAATCTAAAAAGCATTCATCTAAGGATCATCCATTTGAAGTTTGATCAAAATTAGCCAAGCGGTTTCTGACGAGAAGTCGTTTGAAGAATTCCCTATACATGTCTATGTAAAACATGTGACCCTTGGGGTGGGGCCAAATGGTGACCCTATACATGTCTATGTAAAACATGTGACCCTTGGGGTGGGGCCAAATGTGACCCTAAGGTCACCATTTGAACAAACTTGGTAAAGGACCATAAGCTTATAGTAAATTTAAAATATCAAACCTCTGGCTGTTGTAGTTTCTGAGAAGAAGATTTTTAAAAAAAAAATCCTATATAAGTCTATGTAAAACTGTGACCCCCGGGGCGGGGACAAATTTGACCCCAGGGTCACCATTTGAATAAACTTAGTAGAGGACCATAAGCTGATGCTACATGTAATACATGAGAGCTCTGTGCCTTGTGGTTTCAGAGAAGAAGATTTTTTAAAGTTGTTTCCTACATGTCTATATGAAAAACATGCAAAACATCAATATACAAATTTTGGACCCCCGGGGCACGGCCATTTTTGACCCCGGGGACTTTATTTGAACAATCTTGATAGTCTAGGCGTTGGCGATCGTTTTAAAAGAAAAACTGTTGAAATCTGTCAAGCGGTTCTGGAGAAGAAGATTTTTTAAGGTTTCGACCATATATGGTAATGGCAGCCATCTTGGATGTAGTGCTGACCTAATTTTAACAAATCTAAAAAGCATTCATCTAAGGATCATCCATTTGAAGTTTGATCAAAATTAGCCAAGCGGTTTCTGACGAGAAGTCGTTTGAAGAATTCCCTATACATGTCTATGTAAAACATGTGACCCTTGGGGTGGGGCCAAATGTGACCCTAAGGTCACCATTTGAACAAACTTGGTAAAGGACCATAAGCTTATAGTAAATGCAAAATATCAAACCTCTGGCTCTTGTAGTTTCTGAGAAGAAGATTTTTTAAAAAAAAATCCTATATAAGTCTATGTAAAACTGTGACCCCCGGGGCGGGGACAAATTTGACCCCAGGGTCACCATTTGAATAAACTTAGTAGAGGACCATAAGCTGATGCTACATGTAATACATGAGAGCTCTGTGCCTTGTGGTTTCAGAGAAGAAGATTTTTTAAAGTTGTTTCCTACATGTCTATATGAAAAACATGCAAAACATCAATATACAAATTTTGGACCCCCGGGGCACGGCCATTTTTGACCCCGGGGACTTTATTTGAACAATCTTGATAGTCTAGGCGTTGGTGATCGTTTTAAAAGAAAAACTGTTGAAATCTGTCCAGCGGTTCTGGAGAAGAAGATTTTTTAAGGTTTCGACCATATATGGTAATGGCAGCCATCTTGGATGTAGTGCTGACCTAATTTTAACAAATCTAAAAAGCATTCATCTAAGGATCATCCATGTAAAGTTTGGTCAAAATTAGCCAAGCGGTTTCTGAGGAGAAGTCGTTTGAAGAAAAGTTAACGGACGACGGACGGACGACGGACGGACGACGGAAGACGGACACACACCATCCCATAAGCTCTGCTGGCCCTTGGCCAGTAGAGCTAAAAACACTGGGGATAATTTATGGTTGAACAATCAACATGAAAAAATACAAAAGGTGCGCTTACTCAAAATATTGGTACAATTTTAGAATGAATTTTATTACTTACTCTGTGCATGATATTTGTGGTGTATGTAGCATTTCTGAATTTTGTCTCACAATGCAGCGCGATCTTTCTAGCTCCTTTGGAACTCTTGTTAGTTGAACTTGTTTTATATGCCTAAGCTTAGCCTTACATTTTTAAATATATTTATTTTATTTCTATGAATGTTAGTAGGTATATTGAAATACATTTAATGAAAATACTAAATGGTCTAATCAATGGTGACAAGAGTCTATATTTTTATATTTTCTTATTATATACATGCATTCATTCTGTCCTTTTTTAAATTTCAGTCGACAATTTTTAAAAATTAAAATAGCATTAAATTAAATACAATTTTTAAAACTTTTTGAATATTGTACAGCTCCACTTCTTATTATAAGTAATTGTAAGCACTAGAGCAGAATGCATATGATGTGGACATATTGATACCCTATACATGTAGGTTAATAAAGCATACTTTTTTAACTTACTATTGATGTGTACGCAAACGCGAAGTTTTAGCGCCTCCAATTCGTTCAAAAATATCTCGGCAAAAGTCTGGCTAAAGACATTCTAATCTGGCTAAAGGAATTTTTAGGGCTTTAGCCAGATTTGGCTAAAGGTTTTAAAATCCTAGCGCAAGCCTAGTTAGTGTTTGTTAGTTCGATAACTGGCATGACCATTTTCCAATAATCACACCTCGAGTACACAGCTATGATTGCAAGATCTAATTACAAATGCAGCCAATTAGAAACGGTGTTATTTATCCACATATGCGGTAAGCCAATAAGAGAATCCGTTGCATTTACTATACAGAATTCTACTTTCACTTTTTAAACACCTAATTAATCGACCAAGTTTACATACTGATCAGCAGTTGACCATTGCCAGTATATTTGTTTTGTAACTGTTTCAATTAAAAGTATAACTAACTGAATTATTGTTTGTTTGTTTTTTAAATTTACAATATAATGATCACATGCTAGTCACATGACCAATACAGAAATTAAAAATGGCGGCCGACAGAGTAAACAAGATCGTTTTTCATAGTTGTAAGTTTATAAAAATGGATTAAAACATTGCACATATATTGTCTTATGTTTTTATAATAATATGACAATGTATACACACTTTGCTGGATGATTTTCTTCCTATAATTACGAGGTTTTGTAAGAATAATTTGTCCTATAACAGTTCAACCCCACAAACCAAAATTTAAGTTATTGGTTTTTGTTTTGCTGTTTCTCTTTTTTTGTTATTACATAATACCTCAGTCACACATAAAACCTCTGCTATCTATCTATGACTCAAATCATGCACTAGATGCTTGATTTACCTGATTATAAACTTCCTTACAGTGTACTGAACATATAATTTGCATGGGAAATAAAACAATATTGTTAAAATGAAAGAAGTAAAACTTAAGTATTGTTTTTGTCTATTTTCGAAGTGTAATCATTTATTTATCTAGAAAAAGGGTTACCTAAAGAGATCTAAAAAATCAAAAATTTGAGAGGGACTCACTCATTTTCAATTGAAACTGGCCAGTTTGTGCCAATATGAAAATATTTGGCTCCAATGTTTTCAATTTGGCTCTAATTTTTATCATTTGGCGAAAGTAGTTGCGCAAAGAAAAAAATAGCCAGTGCAAGCCCTGTCAGCTCTGATGTCCAGATACACTGACATAGTGTCTACTACTTACAATATCAGTTCTGATGTCCTGATACACTGACATCTGTGTCTACTACTTACAATATCAGCTCTGATGTCCTGATACACTGACATAGTGTCTACTACTTACAATATCAGCTCTGATGTCCTGATACACTGACACCTGTGTCTACTACTTACAATATCAGCTCTGATGTCCTGATACACCGGCATCTGTGTCTACTACTTACAATATCAGCTTTGATGTCCTGATACACTGACATCTGTGTCTACTACTTACAATATCAGCTCTGATGTCCTGATACACTGACATCTGTGTCTACTACTTACAATATCAGCTCTGATGTCCTGATACACTGACATCCTTGTCTACTACTTACAATATCAGCTCTGATGTCCTGATACACTGTCATCCATGTCTACTACTTACAATATTAGCTCTGATGTCCTGATACACTATCATCTGTGTCTACTACTTACAATATCAGCTCTGATGTCCTGATACACTAACATAGTGTCTACTACTTACAATATCAGCTCTGATGTCCGGATACACTGATATCCGTGTCTACTACTTACAATATCAGCTCTGATGTCCTGATACACTGACATCCGTGTCCACTACTTACACTGTCAGCTCTGATGTCCTGATACATTGACATCCATGTATACTACTTACAACATCGGATACACTGACATCCCTGTCTACTACTTACAATATCGGCTCTGATGTCCTGATACACTGACATCCGCTTCTACTACTTAAAATATCAGCTCTGATGTCCTGATACACTGACATCCATGTGTACTACTTACAATATCAGCTCTGATGTCCCGATACACTGACATAGTGTCTAATACTTACAATATCAGCTCTGATGTCCTGATACACTGTCATCCGTGTCCACTACTTACAATATCAGCTCTGATGTCCTGATACACTGACATCCGCTTCTACTACTTACAATATCAGCTCTGATGTCCTGATACACTGACATCCATGTCTACTACTTACAATATCAGCCAGGGCTCGCACTGGGATGCGCAAATGGCGCCAAATACGCATAACAATGAAATGTGGCGCAAGAAAAAACAAATTTGCGAAAGTGATTTGCGCAAAAGAATCAAAATCCTTTTTTTTTTCAATTACACAAGCATTTTCGACCCAGATAAAGACGGGTACAGCATTAATTATTTCTATAGAGGACACTCGAAACGAATAAAAAAAATGATACCCAGTCTAACACGCATCTTAGGCATTACCAATTACTGTAAAATTGACTATTGGACCACAGTGACCAGTGACTCAATAAACATCCTGTCTCAAGCCCCCAGCTGTGAAATACCTACGTTTGCTAATTAGTGTTTGTTAGTTCGATAATTGGCATGACCATTTTCCAATAATCACACCTCGAGTACACAGCTATGATTGCAAGATCTAATTACAAATGCAGCCAATTAGAAACAGTGTTATTTATCCACATATGCGGTAAGCCAATAAGAGAATCCGTTGCATTTACTATACAGAATTCTACTTTCACTTTTTAAACACCTAATTAATCGACCAAGTTTACATACTGATCAGCAGTTGACCATTGCCAGTATATTTGTTTTGTAACTGTTTCAATTAAAAGTATAACTAACTGAATTATTGTTTGTTTGTTTTTTATTTACAATATAATGATCACATGCTAGTCACATGACCAATACAGAAATTAAAAATGGCGGCCGACAGAGTAAACAAGATCGTTTTTCATAGTTGTAAGTTTATAAAAACGGATTAAAACATTGCACATGTATTGTCTTATATTTTTATAATAATATGACAATGTATACACACTTTGCTGGATGATTTTCTTCCTATAATTACGAGGTTGTGTAAGAATAATTTGTCCTATAACAGTTCAACCCCACAGACCAAAATTTAAATTATTGGTTTTTGTTTTGCTGTTTCTCTTTTTTTGTTATTACATAATACCTCAGTCACACATAAAACCTCTGCTATCTATCTATGACTCAATCATACACTAGATGCTTGATTTACCTGATTATAAACGTCCTTACAGTGTACTGAACATATAATTTGCATGGGAAATAAAACAATATTGTTAAAATGAAAGAAGTAAAACTTAAGTATTGTTTTTGTCTATTTTCGAAGTGTAGTCATTTATTTATCTAGAAAAAGGGTTACCTAAAGAGATCTAAAAAATCAAAAATTTGAGAGGGCACTCACTCATTTTTAATTGAAACTGGCCAGTTTGTGCCAATATGAAAATATTTGGCTCCAATGTTTTCAATTTGGCTCTAATTTTTTCATTTGGCGAAAGTAGTTGCGCAAAGAAAAAAATAGCCAGTGCAAGCCCTGTCAGCTCTGATGTCCTGATACACTGACATAGTGTCTACTACTTACAATATCAGCTCTGATTTCCTGATACACCGGCATCTGTGTCTACTACTTACAATATCAGCTTTGATGTCCTGATACACTGACATCTGTGTCTACTACTTACAATATCAGCTCTGATGTCCTGATACACTGACATCTGTGTCTACTACTTACAATATCAGATCTGATGTCCTGATACACTGACATAGTGTCTACTACTTACAATATCAGCTCTGATGTCCTGATACACCGGCATCCGCGTGTGCTTGAACCTCAGGAAGTTGATCACGGCACTGCAGATCTTACGTAATCTTTGAGGCGCTGCAATATATACAAGTTCAACTAAACTATATGATGAAGGGCCGAATTATGTTTTAAACGTGAAAGGACAAAGCATATGCATCTGAAACAAGAGCTGTCGGAGAACAGTGCAGCTTGACTATTAGTCTTGTCAAAGAAAACTATAGTCCAGCCTGATAACTATAAAAAAATATTAGTAGCTAATCTGGATACAATGCTGAAATTTCTTTTTCTCTTTCAGGGCTTTTTTTCATGAAATTTTAAAGAGGCCCTGGCGTCAATTTTGTATATGTGTGGGGGTGGGGGTGTGTGTGTGTGGGGGGGGGGGGGGGGGGGGGGGGGATGGGGGGGGGGGTGAACTGATGGGGAAAGATGTCAGATTTCTTGCAAAATTAATGCTTTCACTCAAATTCTGAGAGACAGCTGCTTTCTGACTGGGAAATATTTCTGCCACAGTTGGGGATTTTTTTCATCTGGGAAGAGGCCTTTTACAGGCCTCTGTTATATAAATCAAATCAATCTATAAAACTATTAAAAAAACAAAATTCTGCTGGCATCCGCATCATTAATGTTATATAGACAAGCTTAAAACCACTTACTTGGGGATATGATGTCTCCACCACTGAAGTCTCTGACACTCAGGGGGTGCATAATTCTTTGCCTGAAACATAATGTGAATAAACCAGATGAAGAGATGGCACATTTTAGAGCTTGCATTTATGAAGAGCTTTTTCTCAAATAGAACTGATCATTAACATGATTATGAAAATGAGCAATTACAGAAGTTTGTTTGTTTGAATGGTGTTTTACGTACTTTTAGCACGTTAGGTCATATATGACGGTCATTTTTTTGGGGTAGAGGCAGACCACCCCATTTTTCCTGGTTAGAACCAGTACTGTAACACCTCCGCCATCCTTTAGAATCAACACTTTCTTACTCGACAAGTCGAGCACTCAGTTGGATTCAGACTCGCAGCGGTGAGAGGCAAGAATGTTTTATACGCAGTGTCTTTATTATTCAGGCCAAAGAGACATCCCAATATTGAAGTGGGAAGGTGAGTTCTATACAATAAGCCATCAGCACATCAGAAGTTACATCAGAGAGCAGGAAAGAGGACATAAAGAAATCTAAGGGATATTCCACAGTTACCATAGTGAATGAAGACAAGATTACTGTGTTTGTTATGATTCCTGGAGGACAGTTTGGTAAATCAATTTGACTTCCACCAATCTGACAACACAGTGTGATCCCAGTGATCTACTTACATGGCAATGGTAAGGTGCATCAGTGGGAATGAGTCGGTGTGTAGTTCGGGATACTCTACCTCCATCGCCAACAAGGGTTGCTGAAACATGTGATATCATACATGCATTGAAATAATTTGGCGTTTTACAACCATTAAGCTTAGATCATATCGGGTGATATGAAAACTGTCACAGTGGCAACGCAGAAAAGCTGTAAGGCAAATAACAACAAGAAATATCACGAAGTGATAAATGCCCCGAAGTGTCCTTTGACCTCTAAGTATGACACCGACCTTGGAGCCATGGACCTGGATTTGTGCACGACACCTCATTTGGTTGTGGTGAGCACTTGTGCAAAGTTATTTGATAATCCGTCCAGGCATGCAAAAGTTATTGACCGGACACGATTTGACCTTTGACCTCTAAATGTGACCTTGACCTTGGGGCCACAGACCTGTATTTTGTGCGCGACACATCATCTTGTTGTGGTGAGCACTTGTGCCATGTTATTTGAAAATCCGTCCATGAATGCCAGAGTTATTGACCGGACACAATTTGACTTTTGACCTCCAAGTGTGACCTTGAAGACCTGGATTTTGCGCGCGACACATCGTCTTGTTATGGTGATCACTTGTGCCAAGTTATTTAAAAATCCCTGCAGGGATTGTGACGTTACGGTCCGGACACGAAATTGCGTACCTGTTTTTGACCTATGAACTGCAAGTGTGACCTTGACCTTTGAGATACGGACCTGGGTTTTGCGTGCAACACATCGTCTTGTTATGGTGATCAATTGGGCCAAGTAATTTAAAAATCCCCGCAGGGGTTGTGACGTTACGGCCCGGACACGAAATTGCGTACCTGTTTTTGACCTATAAACTTAAAGTGTAACCTTGACCTTTGAGGTACGGATCTGGGTTTTGCACGCGACACATCATCTTGTTATGGTGATCACTTGTGACAAGTTATTTAAAAATCCCTGCAGAGGTTGTGACGTTACGGTCCGGACACGAAATTGCATACCTGTTTTTTACCTATGAACTTCAAGTGTGACCTTGACTTTTGAGGTACGGATCTGGGTTTTGCGCGCGACACATCATCTTGTTATGGTGATCACTTGTGACAAGTTATTTAAAAATCCCTGCAGGGGTTGTGATGTTACGGTCCGGACACGAAATTGCGTACCTGTTTTTTACCTATGAACTTCAAGTGTGACCTTGACTTTTGAGGTACTGACCTGGGTTTTGCGCGCGACACATCGTCTTGTTATGGTGATCACTTGTGCCAAGTTATTTAAAAATCCCTGCGGGGGTTGTGACGTTACGGTCCGGACACGAAATTGCATACCTGTTTTTGACCTATAGTGATCACTCTTGAGTTATCGCGAAGACAAGCGATTTTGTGCCAAGTTATTTAAAAATCCCTGCAGGGGTTGTGAAGTTACGATCCGGACATGTCTTGGGAACTTCGGAATGACAGACGGACAAAATTCGGACAGAATCCGGACGGACGGAGCAATTACTATATGCCCCCGAAATTTTTTCGAATTTTCGGGGGCATAAAAAACCCTTGTTTCCGGTGGCCCAACCACCCCTATTTTTAAGGGGCCGACCCTAAAACTTTTAATGCAAAAAATATAATTTTTTTCCAATTTGTTCTAAACAATGATTTATCACATAGCTTACATCAAGGAAGTGAAACATAACACCATTCTATATTTTTACGCAAATTATTATCAAATTACACAGAAAATGACTGAAATTCTTAGCTAATACATATTTCTGTTGGTAAAAGTCTAGCATTTTACACAGAAAGAAAAATCATTATCTCATAATTGTTTTAAACATAACCAAACAATATATTTATTCAAATTATGAATTTTGAAATGTACACGAAGTTGGTCGAAATTACAGAATAGCCTTAATCCTACAAGTTAACATCAAAAAATGATTTCAACTTTCAAAAAACAATGTATTTATATGCTATTTGTATAACTTAAGAATCTATCATCATGCAATATTTCAGAAACAAGCCAGGGCTCGACATTAGGCATTGTCCGATAGGTTTTGGCAAGCCAGACTTGGGTCCGGACAAGTTGATTCTGAATCCTGATTGTCCGATCGGGCAAGTAGAAAAAAAATTATAAAACAAAATACGCTGAAAACCCACTCCAAAATACGCTGAAAACCCACGCCAAATGACAAAATTCAAACCTCACCGTAGCGAGTGTTGTCTAATAGGAAGTGGACTAGACAGTTTTGCGCATGCGCGGCAGGATTTTCCCTGCCGATATATATAGAGTGTATATATAGATAGTTGCTTGTCGCAACACGTTTTATTCTCCCGATTTTGAATGACAAAAAGTATTCCTTATGTTGTGAAAATATTGTTAATAAAATACAACAAAAGCAAGTTGTTTAATTATACGCTAATAATAAATTTTACGAAATAAAAATCGCTTGAACATTTTGCGACAATCACATACAACCGCTTTGCGGATTGTGTACATTTATCACGCTTCATCGGATCGCAATCTCTGAATAGAAATGTCGAAATGTTTCAATAAAAGATCATTCTTTTCTGGTTCCAAACTGCTTTATTTATCATGTTTTAATGCCTTTACAGTAAAAAATTTAGATTTCATATTCGGACAAGTTCATTATAGGTCAAGACAAGTGGATTTCTGAAGTCACTTGTCCGACAGGACAAGTTGATCCAAAAGTTAATGTAGAGGCCTGCAAGCAATTCCTTAGTTTTGTTCAGATGATCCAAATGTTTATGGTAAGGAGATTTTTGGATAGTGAATCATAAGCGAACCTTTTTAAAATCATCGATTAAACTATGCTCAAACTGGTAATTTATGCAATATCCCTTATTAGATAACCAGTACCACTGGTGAGACTGCTGCAATCATGAATTACAACCCTGGCCTAATGAATGGTGTTTTACGGCAATAAAAAATCATATTGTGCGCAAAAACTAAAGGAAGATGAAGAAATGAAGTATTAATTAAAAATTAATGTAAATACATAAAGATAAAACTATCAAAAAATAAAGGACGATATGGTAGTAATATAAACTATACATGTAAATCAACAAATGCCCGTCAACGCGTATATAAACAAGTCAATATATATAAGAACACATTATAATGATTTATATAGTCTGATTTCTTTTAGGAAATCTAAAACAAGACTAAAATCTATAACTAGTATCAAATAACTCTTTCATAGTATTACCATTGTAGTACCTTTGACGCATAGGATCAAAGTCTACACATTCCAACAAGATGTGTTTGACCGTTAACGGTGCAAAGCAGGGTATACATTCTGGTAATTGCTCACCTTGTAATAAATATGAATGAGTATAAGGCTTAAAAGAAAAAAGTGTTTGTTTCCGCTAACCTGACCGACCCTATGATTTAGCCGCCGACCCTAACTTTTTTTTTTGCAAAAAAAATTATAAAAATAAAAAAAATAATAAAAAAAAATAATAAGAAAAAGTTGAACCCATGAATGGAGATAAAAAATAAAAATATTTGAACCCACGACCCCTGGGGTTTCCAGTGTATATTACCAAATGTTGAAAAAGGGCCATAACCATGTATTATCTAGGTATTAATACTTTCCCCAGTATTTTTTATCATATTAAAAGTGTTTTTTCATAAACAAAAATAAGGTCATTAATAATAAAAAAAATATAAAAAAATAAAAAGTTTTGCCTATCTACCTACCCTATTTTTTTTGATGCCGTTAGCAGAAACAAACCATTTTTTTTTTGCCTAACGTGTATGCCCTATCCTGCATCGGGCTAGGACAACTTCTTCCCGACGAATGGGTCTACTAGAAGAACGCCATTCTCCGAATAACGGTTTAATGAATGGAGTTTATTGTTAACTGAAAAATCCCAAGCGGCTTGCCAAGAGTTACGAATAAATGTGTTAATACAACTTTTAAAATCAGTATAAGGTAATTTAGCATTAGATATATGTAAACCTAATGCTGCTTTAGCAGCACTATCAGCTCTATCATTACCACATATTCCTACTTAACTTGGAATCCAGCAGAAAATAATAACATTATCAACTAGAAGAGAATTGTACTTATCTAAAAATTGAAGTACAACTGGGTTATCATGTTTCATATTACCCAGTGCTTGAAGAGATGAAAGGAAATCAGAAAAGATTACAACCCTGGCCTAACCAATTACTTAAATAACTATTCCACCGTGCATGTCAACTTACCTGAAGAATTGAATCTTCTGGTGTGTCTGTTATCTCACATAGTATCCTCCCAAATATCTGCTGCCATTGGGCTGCCTAGAAATCACAGAGTAATGTTCATCTTCATTATGCATATTATATTGTGAAATTAACCAAACATATAAAAAGATTTTTTAGTATTTAATACTATGCACAGCAGTCGTGTTGGTTGTTAGATATGATAGTTTACAAAGTAGATACAGGCATACCTGCTTTAAGACACCACCTCTAATAAAAGACCACATTCTTTAAGAGACCTCCTGCTTTTAAGAGACCACCTCTATAATCTATTAAAGGACTATCTTCATTAGAGACCACCTCTATTTAAAGGTCATCTGCTTTAAGAGACCACCTCAATTAAAAGACGATTTTCTTTAAGGGACCACCTCTATTAAAAGACCAACTGCTTTAAGAGACCACCTCTATTAAAAGACCACCTGCTCTAAGAGACCACCTCTATTAAAAGATCACCTGCTTTAAGAGACCTCCATTAAAAGATTATCTGCTCTAAGAGACCACCTCCATTAAATGATCATCTGCTCTAAGAGACCACCTCCATTAAAAGATCATCTGCTCTAAGAGATCACCTCTATTAAAAGACCAACTGCTTTAAGAGACCACCTCTATTAAAAGACCACTTGCTCTAAGAGACCACCTCTATTTAAAGATCATCTGCTCTAAGAGATCACCTCTATTAAAAGACCAACTGCTTTAAGAGACCACCTCTATTAAAAGACCACTTGCTCTAAGAGACCACCTCTATTTAAAGATCATCTGCTCTAAAAGACCACCTCTATTAAAAGATCACCTACTTTAAGAGACCACCTCCATTAAAAGAGCATCTGCTCTAAGAGACCACCTCTATTAAAAGATAATCTGCTTTAAGAGACCACCTCTATTAAAAGATAATCTGCTTTAAGAGACCACCTCAATTAAAAGATAATCTGCTCTAAGAGACCACCTCCATTTAAAGATCATCTGCTCTAAGAGACCACCTCTATTAAAAGACCAACTGCTTTAAGAGACCACCTCTATTAAAAGATCACCTGCTTTAAGAGACCACCTCCATTAAAAGAGCATCTGCTCTAAGAGACCACCTCCATTTAAAGATCATCTGCTCTAAGAGACCACCTCTATTAAAAGACCAACTGCTTTAAGAGACCACCTCTATTAAAAGATCACCTGCTTTAAGAGACCACCTCCATTAAAAAACCATCTGTTCTAAGAGACCACCTCTATTAAAAGATCATCTGCTCTAAGAGACCACCTCTATTAAAAGACCAACTGCTTTAAGAGACCACCTCTATTAAAAGATCACCTGCTTTAAGAGACCACCTCCATTAAAAAACCATCTGTTCTAAGAGACCACCTCTATTAAAAGATCATCTGCTCTAAGAGACCACCTCCATTAAAAAACCATCTGTTCTAAGAGACCACCTCTATTAAAAGATCATCTGCTCTAAAAGACCACCTCTATTAAAAGATCATCTGCTCTAAAATATCACCTCTATTAAAAGATCAACTGCTTTAAGAGACCACCTCTTTTAAAAAAGCATCTGCTCTAAGAGACCACCTCTATTAAAAGATCATCTGCTCTAAGAGACCACCTCTATTAAAAGATCATCTGCTCTAAGAGACCACCCAGTGTTCTCCCCAGGCTTTTAAGGCATGTCGCATTTAACATGCCTTCACAGCCAAAATGCTTTGCAACATGCCTTAATTTTGAAAAGACATGTAATACATTGTAATTATTTCATTTTTGTTTAGCTTAAATAAGTTTAAAACACAATATATAGAATCACTAGCCCATTTCTTATATAGATCAAGTGTATTTCTGACAAACTACCCATACATATAGGGATCTGCTACTTGAGAAATTCCTGGGGAGAACACTGCCACCTCTATTAAAAGAACATCTGCTTTAAGAGATCACCTCTATTAAAAGAACATCTTCTCTAAGAGACAACCAGCTTTAAGAGACCACCTCTATTTAAAAGACTATCTGCTTTAAGGGACCACCATTTCAGATCCTATTAGGCTATAGGCTAATTGTGTCGCTTAATTCAAACGCACCTGTATCAAGAGACCAATTTATTGTCTCTTAATACAGATTTGTCTGTTTGCTAATGCTAACAAATAAATGATTGAAATCTTACATCTGGCTTTTTGAAGGCATTTTCGTCCAGCTGTATGTTACACAAATCTGACAGAGTGACCACAATTTGACTGACTGACAACTGGGGGAATGCGAATGACATCTTGGCTGCCTGAAATAAATACAGTGCAATTATTCAGTGAATTGGGCCATCCTTAAAAATATAGTTGTTTGCTGTTTCCCGACCCAAGATTTTATAAGTGGGTATGTAGTGAAACAAATATGTGTTATGTAAACAGAAATATGTAAAAAAAAAAAAGAAAAAAAAAGTGGAGTGGGAGAGAGAGAGAGCCCATGCCCCAATATGGGTGAAGCATGAATAAGATGCATAATGCTATAAGAAATCCCAAACCAAAATTATAGATATATACATTCTTACATGCAAACCTAGATCGGCCTTTATTGCACATTTTCTGGGCCATCACAATTTGGGTTCCATGGGTGCCCAGAATTTGCACAAGACAAAATTACTTACCCAACCCTGTACAACATACTATAAGGAAACCAATTCCAAAATTTAGTTCAGCCAGGACAAGAAATGAAAGAGATATAGACCTGTAAACACAGCTTACACGCAAAATTTGATGTGAAACAGACACATTTTAAGGGCTATCAGAATTTGGGTTCCATGGGAGCCCAGGGGTTACAGGAACAAAAATTACTTAAGCAGCCCTTAAGATAATGCTATAAGGAAGCTAATGACCAAATCTGGTTGTGCCAGGATAAGCATTGTAAGAGATATAGACTTGTAAACACAGCTTAAACGCACAGTTTGATGTGAAATGGGACACATTTTATGGGCTATCATAATTTGGGTTCCTTGGGAGCCCATGGGTTACAGGAACCAAAATTGCTTATGCAGCCCTTAAGATACTGCTATAAGGAAGCCCATGGTCAAATTTGGTTGTGCTAGGATAAGAAATGTAAGAGATATAGACGTGTAAACACAGCTTACATGCAAACCTTGATGTGGGACGCCAACGTGATTACATATAAGCTCTCTTTATTCTTCGAATATTCGAGCTAAAAATAAAGTGCCAAGTTGTTAAACAGATGAGTGATTCAATCAATAGTAGTGTTCTTGACCATGCATATACTGCAATTACCTGGGCTAACTTACCTGTATTATTATCATTATGTCATGATAATGTAAACCTTCAGGAACCTCTATACGTTGTGTAGAAATTGATTTTGAGAATGTGTTCATTTACAGAATTTTTTAAGTTTTAAGTGATTAAGATAAATTAAAAAAATGGATTTTCAGCTGCCCAAGATGAAGATTACATTGCTATTGATAATATTTAATTTGCTTCTCTGAAAATTACTGTGTGGATGCAGGAAAATGAAAGTTTTTCAATTTAAAATAATTACTAAACTTTTGCATTTTTTTTCTTGATTTCTTTCTCTATAATATATATATATGCTATATATATAATAAATAATGAAAATACTTGATGCCCGGACTTGTGCTTAAAATGCATATTGCATCGAAATGTTTTTATTGTCACAGGTTGGATATCACCAATTCAAATTACTGAAGTACCTTAAATAGAATGCGCACATGATCCCCACATGATCTAATCACTTGATCGCCTAACGAGCAAACTTGGCGGTTACATTCACATCGCGCCTCAGGCAAACCGATAATGATCGATAATTTAGGCTATTGCCCTGATTAGATAAGAGTCGAGTTGTTATTAAATGGTAATGGGATTAAATAAAGTACTTGTGAAACACGCGCTGATTGTGTATTGTGTATTTTAGAGGGTTTTGCTAATTATGAGGTTAAGTACATTTGAAATTGCCGAAACTGACTCGAAAATAACGGCGACTCAAATTTCGCCCCACATGGATATAAAAGCGAAGTCGGCCAAATCATAGCGAAGTTGTAAGCCTAATCGAATGACCCTGGGCCTATATTAGGAATGTGTATTTTACGGCCGTAATATCTATAATGGGGCTCGAAAAAATACTAGTCCGGCAGACTAGCCAACTTTCACATTTAGGTAGTCCTACTGAACAACAGGTGGGCACAGGATTAGCGGACTAGGCTAGCGTTAGTGTCGAACCCTGGTTTATATAACCGTAATGTAGACAATGCCAGAATTAAAACTTGGTAACAGATTTGGGTGGGTGGGGTATTGCGTTACTGATATTCGCTTTGAAACTTATGAACGTTCGTTTTCACTGATTGCTGTCCTGTTATTAAATTTTTCATGTCACTAGCCCAAATTCTTATATACTCAATGAAAACCCCTACATTTTCCTTTAGCCCGACTATAAATTAAAACAAGAGGGCCATGATGGCCCTATATCGCTCACCTGAGTAAATCTGAACCAATACAAAAGGGCCAAGATGGCCGGCCCTAAAGCGATCACCTGAGTACTGGCACATTATCGAACTTCTGGTTAAGATTGTTCAAGAAATGTGGGCTCTGTTGTGTATAATATCATTGATATAGACGGTTTAAGACCCTGACAAAGTTTGGTAAAGATCAAATACAAAATGAAGGTGCTAGAGAGTAACACCTTGGGCAGAGCCAAATGTGACCCCAGGGCTACATGTAATATATGGGAGCTGTGTGCTTTGTGGTTTTAGAGAAGAAGATTTTTTTAATTTTTCCCTATACAAGTCTATGTAAAACGTGACCCCTGGGGCGGGGCCAAATGTGAACCCAGGGTCACCATTTGAACAAACTTGGTAAAGGACCATAACAGTATAGTAAATGCAAAATATTAAACCTCTGGCTCTTGTAGTTCCAGAGAAGAAGACTTTAATGTAAAACTGTGACCCACAGAGTGGGGTCAAATTTTACCCCAGGGTCACCATTTGAACAAACTTGGTAGAGGACCATAAGCTTATAGAAAATGCAAAATATTAAACCTCTGGCCCTTGCAGTTCCAGAGAAGAAGATCTTTTTCAGTTGTTCCCTATACAAGCCTATGTAAAACTGTGACCCCAGGGCGGGGCCAAATGTGACCCCTGGGTCACCACATTTGAACCAAATTGGTAGAGGACCATGAGCTTATAGCAAATGCAAAATATTAAACCTCTGGCTCTTGCAGTTTCAGAGAAGAAGATTTTTTAAGTTTTTCCCTATACATGTCTATGTAAAACATGTGACCCTTGGGGCGGGGCCAAATGTGACCCGAGGGTCACCATTTGAACAAAACTGGTAAAGGACCATAAGCTTATAGTAAATGCAAAATATCAAACCTCTGGCTCTTGTAGTTTCCGAGAAGTTTTTAAAAAAAAAATTCTATATAAGTCTATGTAAAACTGTGACCTCCGGGGCGAGGACAAATTTGACCCCAGGGTCACCATTTGAACAAACTAAGTAGAGGACCATAAGCTGATGCTACATGTAATACATGAGAGCTCCGTGCCATGTGGTTCCAGAGAAGAAGATTTTTTTCAGTTTTTCCCTATACAAGCCTATGTAAAACTGTGACCCCCGGGGCAGGGCCAAGTATGAGCCCTGGGTCACCATTTGAACAAACTTGGTAGAGGACCATAAGCTTATAGCAAATGCAAAATATTAAACCTCTGGCTCTTGCAGTTTCAGAGAAGAAGATTTTTTAAGTTTTTCCCTATACATGTCTATGTAAAACATGTGACCCTTGGGGCGGGGCCAAATGTGACCCGAGGGTCACCATTTGAACAAAATTGGTAAAGGACCATAAGCTTATAGTAAATGCAAAATATCAAACCTCTGGCTCTTGTAGTTTCCGAGAAGAAGATTTTTTTCCCCCCTATATATTAAGTCTATGTAAAACTGTGACCCCCAGGGCGGGGACAAATTTGACCCCAGGGTCACCATTTGAACAAACTTAGTAAAGGACCATAAGCTGATGCTACATGTAATACATGAGACCTCTGTGCCTTGTGGTTTCAGAGAAGAAGATTTTTTAAAGTTTTTTTCCTATATGTCTATATGAAAAACAGGCAAAATCTCAATATACAAACTTTGGACCCCCGGGGCATGGCCATTTTTGACCCCAGGGACTTCATTTGAACAAACTTGATAGTCTAGGCGTTGGTGATCATTTTAAAAGAAAAACTGTTGAAATCTGTCCAGCGGTTCTTGAGAAGAAGATTTTTTAAGGTTTCGACCATATATGGTAATGGCGGCCATCTTGGATGTCGCACTGACCTAATTTTAACAAATCTAAAAAGCATTCATCTAAGGATCATCCACGTGAAGTTTGGTCAAAATTGGCCACGCGTTTTCTGAGGAGAAGTCGTTTGAAGCAAAAGTTAAGGACGACGACGAACGGACGGACGACGGACGAAGAGTGATCCCAATAGCTCACCTTTGAGCCTTCGGCTCAGGTGAGCTAAAAAATCACTAGCCCGAATGACAGTTTACTAGCCCCGGGCTTCGGGCTAGTGGGTTAATTCGAAGACTGTTATTGTCAATGAATATTACTTACATGTTTTCCTTTTTTTTTTTATTCCTTTCCACTTTTAATTTCTCTTTAATAAAGAACAGTTAATTTAATTTTATATTCAGATTAGAGTTAGAGGCTAGCTAAGTCTATACTCTAGGTTTACCACCACCAATTACATGTAAACCTCCGAGGTGTAGTCGAATGTAGTTCCTATAATAAAAAGTAATCCCTCCTTTTTCGATGGAAATGGGCATTATAAGTAGGGAAAAACTGCCCATTTCTATTCGATTTTGTGGTTATATGTATAAGAAGCGTATTATTAGGTTTTGCTGGATCACTGATGAACATTTTCGAAATTTCGACTCTATGCTTACACTTTGTGAGCAATGAAAACAGTCGATCAATAAAAACAGCTGTACCCTTGACCTGTTTAGTAAACAAACAAGAACTTTCTTACATGTCTTGTGACCCCACGTTTTCTGGTGATTTTTCAAGTGGAAAAATAGTTTTCTATATGAACATTACACTGCTGCATTATCCATACTTGAGTTGAATTTGCAGCAAATCATTAATACGTGACACTTTAACATTGGTGTCTATGGGGAAAATAATTGGTGCTTTCATACCTCTAGGCATATATTTTTCAAAAAACATAACTTTTAGTGGAAAGAGATTTTTTTATTTGTTTTTCAGTTTTGTGATCAGGAAATAAAGCTCAATATAAATAGTCATGTTTGATATATCGTCTTTCTATCTGTTTTCGACCACCATGTGATTTCGACCAACGGCGGAAATTACGTCTGCGCATGTTTATTATGCAAATTTCGTCATCATATTTCATGACCGTCTGCTAAATGAATAGTTCTAAACAACAACAGACAACAATTGCAAATAATAAGTTTTTTTTAAGGCTATGGATAGTTGATCTCTTTACGTCATTAAATGTATCCCATTTTAAAGCAAACTTACACAAAATAAAATAATATTATTTATATGATGCAATGATGATTTAATCCTTCGCCTTTCATTAGACATTAACAAGTTTTAGTTACTCGTAAAGTGAGATGTAGTAAATGGGTAATATCAAGGGTGGGGTACCTGAATAAACCATGAAGCAATATCGGTGTTTGTGTTAAAAACATCTGGTAATTGTATTTCCTACGTGACATGTGACCTAAATTCCTGACAAGCAGATGGACATGTTTTGAAAACAGCAGAAGACAATAATTTTAATGCTCCACAGTATTGAAAAAAATCGATTTTAGGGTGATGAGGGTAGACATTTAGTCATATTTTTTCATAGAAAATAAGTACGGGTTTGTTTCTTCTTGTTAAATTAAAAAATGGTTGATATTTTTCATTTTTTCTACGCACCCAGCCAGTGTGAATTTAGGTCAACAAATTTGCTTAAAATTGCCCGTATGAAAATACTGCATCTCGGGATAAAAGCTATAATAAATAAAGTGATCGGAAACACATGTCGTTCCCTGGAAACAAACAAGTTGAGGTCATCCATTTACAAATGTTATCGGATGGAAAATAAACAAAATGTAATCAATGTCACGGTAGTTTTTGTTGCAGTTTGATCATTTTATTTTAGCTAACATCATATTTATAAATGTGAAATACATAATGTATCAAGGAGTTACCAGATTCCGATAGTTTAACAAACAAACTTAATTTCCAAAATTATTAAGTTGTCCTATTCCTCCGAAACCTCGGTAAACATAAACTTCAATACAATAGACACCACAGCATAGAAAAAGTTTCATTCATTTAACTGTCAAATATTCACCAACAATCAAAACAAATATGGCGGTGAAATCCTATCCAATAGCAAGCGCGTCACATGATTCCGATAGGTAACGTCAACACACTATTGCGTCATCACACGCTCGCCAAAATCATAAAATAAGTGAAGGTGGCCAATTTCAGTCGTTACGCACACTGAAGAATGTTATACACAAATCATATGAAGACAGATAACTCTAAATTAACGTTTATTTAACTATAATTGCAGTCACTCAAATATTTAGATAATACAAACAATGTGATTGGTTAAAGGACGATCACATGATCAATTTAAGCTACGTTCATTTTCCAATGAACTGTACGAAGAACTACTTTCATCTGCCATTCATAGAATATGCGTACTGCGTAACAATATAGTTCGGATTTACAGGGGCGTATTTAGGAGAGGGATATTAAAATAATTGGATAAAGAGTTTAAAACCGTTGATTGCCATTATAAGGGTTTAGTGTAATTTGTTGTGCGTTCATTGGGGTATGAACTGTTAATTGTCGAAGCTTCGGGCATTATGCGCTATGTGCTTCGACAACTAACTTCATAAAAAAGACACTATTCTTAAATCATTTAATGCCGATCACAGCATGGGCATCTAAATGAGGTGTCCTTCCGTACAACCCTGACACTGGTACAATATTTGAGATGAGTCCAGTGATCACATATTTCACACTGGGTGGTCCTCCTTTACAGCTTGGTATGCTCTAGTGAGTGCAGATGGTGAATAAGCTCTTCTTTTACCATATGAAGTAGGACCTATAAGCTGTAAATATAAGAAATACCATTCAACCTAGAAAAAACACAATTTCAATTAGTGACTACAAAATAACATAATGGCCCTAATTGGCTTCCGTAGAAAAAAAATTAGTTGTCATTTTTTCCACCGTACACTGTTACTATTTTTAGGCTTGACATAGTTTTTGCAGGCAGAGATAGCGTCTGTGGATACACAAATGTTAAATGCGTTATTTTATCGTTTTAAGTGCTATAATAAAATTACTTAGTGGAAATACATAGAAATTATTCATCAACAATGTAAGTGAAGTTTTCTTACCTTTATTCGAAGCATTTTCTTGGAATTGTTGTAGAAACAAAACGACCGAAAGTTTTACGATCTGTTTACACCCGTGTTTATTTTTTACGTCACATTATGACGTTACGCTCGCGATATAACAAAACCTATCGGAATCATGTGTCTATCGGAATCAGGTTACTGGAGGATATTACTGAGATATGTAGCCAACTGCCGTTAAGTGGTCGAGGATATGTTAAAATCTTTAATTACGGTATGAGGTTGTTTTTCTTATTAGTTTGAATTGCCATTGAATTTATAGGCGCTGATATTCATTGTCTTTAAACATTCATATCTTTTCAGAGGAAAGAGATATTTTGATTTTTCTGTTCTGTGAACAGAAAGCTCAATAGATAAACACTGGAAGTTTTTATTAAATGATAAATCAATAAAAATCATTTGGCATTGCTACTGGGAGTGCTTTTTGAAGGGGAAAAATATAGTGTGAGTGTGTGGGTGTGGGTGGGGGGTTAGTGGTACGGATATAACATGTAATAGCTAATGGCTAATACCGAGCAGAGCTCGGCCGGCACAGCCGGCCGACGATGATCGGCTAATGGTAACACATGTGCAAATGTTGAAATCGTACCTGGCTGGGCAAAAAAACTGTGTCGCACCGGAAGCACCGCCATTGATGAAATTGTGTTCGGCAATTTCGGATTATTTCCTCAAATCATCAGGGGATCAGTCTGTTTCACTTGGACGATTGTCTCTTTTCGTAGTTTGGGGTATTCGTACTAGTTCGGCTAATCCCGTCACAAGTAGTTACGAATGAAGCGATTTTCATTAAAAGAATGCTTATCATTAGAAGTTGTTTTATTATTTGTTATTGGTTGTCAAAATTAAACTAATTAAAAAATTTCAAAATTTGAAAAAAATTATATTTCAAAAAAATTAAAATTAAAAAATTAAAAAATTTCAAAATTAAAAAATTTGAAAAATTTCAAAATTAAAAAATTTCAAAATTAAAAAATCTCAAAATTTGAAAAATTTCAAAAATGTCAAAATTTTCAAATTTTCAAATTTTCAAAATTTCAAAATTCAAAATTTCCAAAATTCCAAAATTTCAAAATTCCATGAATAATTTGATTTAATAATAAAATAATTGTTGCCTTTTAGGTTCGGTCGATATGTGTTGTATTTATCGACCTGAGAAAAGTGATATCGACCTAGGCGATATCAGGTCGATAAATAGAGTTTAATAACCAGTGTTTTTAAGATACGGGAAATATCTCCCGAGGTAGAGAAATGGCCCCGATATAAGAACGAGTGCGGAGCACGAGTTCGTATATAGGGGCTATTTCTCTACCGAGGGAGATATTTTCAGTATCTCAAAAACACTGGTTATTAAACTATACTCGGTAAAAAAAAGTTTTGGACCAGGGTATATAAAGTCATATAAAAATGAAACTAGTGGACAAAATTTAAGTATCTTTCTTTAGTAACCAAGGTCTACCCTACCCGGTTAATTTGGTACCAGAAACATTAAAGATTTGATTTTAAAAAAATATCGCCAACACACAAAGGGTCTGTAAAAAATGTTGCAAAGTCCATACAAAGTAACAGTTACGGACACATTCGAGTAACCAATAAAAAGATTATTATTTTTTCGCAAACTTTCATTGTAAACGATAATAATTGTTGATTGTTGTTCTATTGTGAATTATCAACTGAGATAATAAGGGTTATGGTCGAATGTCATGGTTCAGCAATCATTGTACGGGTTCGAACACTGCCATGGTCCAAAACTTCTTTTACAGAGTATATATATTACATAATTTAAAATGATTTTATTAATATTTCTAATGATTAATGCCTTTTTACACCAGAACGCCAAGACGACGTTACGTCATCCAAGACGACATTACGTCATACAAACAAAACAAGTGGAACCGGAACTCTTCGTTAATTTCCGTAATCGTTATTTCCTAGTGGCGGAATCTGACGATGACGTCCGTAAAACAATCGGAACGTCATTTGGCATTCCCGCCACTGACGCAAAAGGCCGAACAATGTTCCGTACTGGGAAATATCTCCCACTGGGCAAACGAGTAGATATAGCTTTTCTATTCCCAGTATTTCCTATACAAATCACAGACAAATATGTAATATATATACACATATCGACCTCACTAAAAGGCAATACTTTTATAATATTGCTGATAACAGGGTTGGCTTGGAGGAGTTAGTCCAAATTTACCACAGTCCTGACATGACCAAACTTTAATACGAGAGGGAAATGATAAATGCCTTATGGTCAAGGGTGGGCCACAGCTTGTGAGATTGAAACTGTGTCTACCATTCTAGGCTACAACATCAATGTAACATGAGTTTGGTGCAGAGCAATATCACATGTATTCTTTTTCAACCAATGAAGGAGAATTGTCATGTACAACCATTGACTTACTTTTGAACAATAAACAGTTTCAAGTTCTAATGACGCTGATAGTAGTAAAAGTAAAAAGCGAATATCACCCACCGAAAACACGCATGGCAACAAGAGCAAACATAATTCAGAAAATTATATTAGTACACCATATACTGAACCAAATAAGGACTCAAATTCCAACTCTAATATAACCAATGACATCCAATCTTTATGTAGGAAACTAGGAATCAAAACCTCTTGAAAACGAAACACAGTCAGAATCAAAGAAAAGGGAAATGAGAAATAAACGGGAAAAAAGGTATATTATCAAAACATATCAAATAAATGACATACCAGAAGCTGCACCATTACAGAAAGATGAAAAATTCAACCTTGCTATGGGTGGTATACTTGCCTTTGAAATAGAACAGATGTAGTACGTTTTTTCTAAATGCGAAATTTGTCTAGAAAGAAGAACTGAATTGAAAATTTTCAATGACACTGTTTGTAGTAGCTGCCAAAAAGATATGTCTGATACAAAATAATTCTCTCTGGAAAACAATATAAACCCAGGAAAGGTGCCTCTTGAGTAAGAGTAAAAATAAGATAATTTTCAAAATTTGGTTTTAAAAAAAAATCACACCGTAAATACCTTAACTTTTACAATAAACTTGGTTGAACATCTATGATAAAGACGAAGCGTCTCCGTGGTCGAATGGTTAACGACGTTGCATTCTAAACCTTCACCTCTCATCGCTGCGGGTTCGAATTACACTGGGAGCTCGATTTGTAAGTGAGGAAGTGTCGATTCTTACGGATGACGGGAGGTTTACAGTACTGATTCTACACAGGAAAAGTGGGTGGATGCCTCCAACACAAAAAAAATCGACCGTCATACTAGTATATAACCTTACATGTGTTGAAAATGACGTAAAACACCATACAAACAAGCAAACTATGATAAAGATCGAGTTTGAGTTTACCGCCTACCACAATTTAGAGGTGTGTCAAATGCCTAGGCCATTGCTTGATCAGCTGACTTTGATGATCGAAATTATGAATAGTCAATTAATTTACTCATATGTTGATTGACAAGAAACATAAGATAGGTTAGTATTTTATCACAACAATATAGTATAATTATTAAGAGTAAAATATTTGGTTTACAAGTTAAATTTTACATGCGATCCGATATATCATGTGGGTATTAATTTTAAGAGCTCTGCTCGGTCTTAGGCAGTGCCTAAAATTCATATTAAATAAGACTAAAATTAAAAAGTCCAATAAGACAAGGACAAATCCTTGAATAAGACAAGGGACCGAAGGTTTAACGCTCTGAAAGATGGCATATTTTCACATTATCCGACTGAATATAAGACAATTATTTCAAGTAACTAACAAAATACATTATATTAAACTTCGTAATCGTGTTTTACCTTGATGTTGTTGGTTTTATTTTATTTTGATTTCAAATTAAGCGCCTCGTCCGCCATTCAACATTTTGGGTATGGAGGAATGCATATCAAAATAGAGATATAGATCAAAATCGTCATCATCATCATCATCA
Source organism: Cyrtodaria siliqua (assembly GCA_037043455.1). NCBI lineage: Eukaryota > Metazoa > Mollusca > Bivalvia > Adapedonta > Hiatellidae > Cyrtodaria > Cyrtodaria siliqua. Next base: position 57,600 of record JAWPHD010012209.1, read on the forward strand.
TCCTCATCAACAAAACAAACAACAATATTAGGATAAATAGCAGCAAAGTATGAGACACCTAAAATAGTGTAAATAGCAGCAAAGTATGAGACACCTAAAATAGTGTAAAACAGATACAGTGCACGACAGACCAGGTCCTGTCATATTAATATGTTGTCCATTATTGTGTAGCTGATTAGTAATACGTTTGGACCTGACCTATCGATAAAAATTATGAAAAAAGAAACAAGCAAAATGTATAACAAGCTCGACACATTGCTAATACTAGGTTAATGCAGAGACGTAATAAACCGAAGATTCGCTACATATGCGTTCAGATAAAAAATACTCAACATTTCAAGTATGGATTTTCACTTGTAACTGTATAGAATTTGTCATTTATTTTACAGAATAGTTGCAGTTTAAAAAGAAAAGTTTAAAAGCTACTTCCTGTTGTTGTTGGAGTTTTAATGAAAATTGTATAGAATTTGTCATTTTTCACAGCATGAACCTGCAACCGGTCTCCCATTAAAGAGAAGCATATGAGGTTATAGTAATATTTCTATTTTAAATATAAGAAGAGAAAATGAAAACGAAATTTGACAGTTTTACCTCGCTCATACGAGATTATGTGAGATTTGAGTAAGTGTCCAATCTTTACTTCTTAGATCTCTGGTCAATGGACAGCATTGAACCGGTTTAGAAGTCATGTGCTGTATGCCTAAAGTGCACGTGGCAGTCATTAGCTGGGTCATCATGATGCTATATAAAGGTGGTGTGAGCCTACATTTGACTGAAGACCATAGGGGAATCGGCCGTCGGGCGGTGTGTGCGGCGTAGGGGTCATACTGTGATGGGTGTGGCCCCAAAACCAGGACCCCGACCATATACCAGTAGCGGATGTAGGAGCCGCCACCAGATGAGCCGTTAAACAATATTCAATTCAATTCAATTCAACCACGCCAGCAATCGGAACTGCCTCAACCATTATTTCCGATGATCTACGGAAATGAGCGAGTTTGCACGATTGCCACGCCAGACAACACTTCACCGCCACAGCGACAACTACACAGAGCGAAAGCGACACACCATCTATAGATAATCAACGGAATCGACTAAACAGCACAGCAGCATCAGATCAGCCAACGCATTCCACGCAGAAAAGCCCAGACTGTTGTGACCATTACTTCAAGATAAGTGTCTTAGGATTGCGCTTGCCGTATATGTTGTCGGAAGGACTTTAAATCTTAAAACGACACACACACGCACGCACACACGAAACGGGAATTCAGTTCAGAATGAGATTCAGAGTGAGATAGACTATGGTTTTGGTCTCCATAAAGGGAGGCTTGGCGTGTCCCGATCGGATGAGACCCGGCGGGGAGCAGATTCTTTTTGGTAGTCTAAGTCGCACACCGTTCAAACTAGTAGACTGCTTGCGCATTAAAGATATTATATTTATTCAAAGTTAGACACTTTACTCTGGTTTCTTAATTTGTATATTGTGAAAGTGAATTAATAGATAGTAGTTTAATAAATATATATTAAAGACTATTACTGTGTTAAGTATTTCACTTCACTATAGTACAAAATGCACTACCATACTACTAGGTTTAACCAGGTTCATTCAAATACATTTATTAGACCCGATTTAACGATTAGATTTAGGTTCTGATGACATGGTAGGAAAGACCCTGTGGTGGCGAACATTTTGATAGTAATTTTAAATGTGGGAAGATTTGCGCATGCGCCGTGTCACCTCTACACTTTTTCTGAAGCTCCCTTGAAAACTCCAAAAAATAATTACTACAGGCCTCTTCTTGACACATAGTCAACTTGGTTTGTGGTTTAAGTGTCTGATTGAGCATTTCCACTGAAAATTTGTTTTCTTTTTAGCTCTTATAGAAGCCCTAATAGAAGCCGTATTTATTTCACTCAAAAGTTGCAAATTTACGACAACATAGTGTCCATATTGGTTTATGGTTTATTTAATGATGACGTCACTTAGCCGCCATCCTTCAAGATAAGTAAAACTGTAAAGTTAACTGTAAAGTTTACTCCAGTGTTGCAATAATGTTTTCAGGCATTATTCTGAGTTTAGTGTTGTTTTCAACTATCACATCTACTCTGAACCCACGTAGATGTAGTGCTGGGGGTTGGAATGGCTACCGAGAAAGCGATCCGTTCGCACTCATGTCACCCATTGTCGGCTCCAGACACAGACACATGGTAAATAAACTCACTCAGTGGTTCATATCACCCCAAAGCAGACAAACAAAGATGAGTCCTGCATACCTAAGTTTATTGTTGGTAACTCTCTCGCATGATATTGAAATGAACCCCGGACCTAGGCCACCGAAATACCCCTGTGGACATTGTGGACGGGCCGTGAAAAGTAATGTCGGGGATGGTATTCAATGTGATAGTTGGTATCACAGAGTATGCTCAAGTATGGAAAAAGATACATACAATATACATGTTAACCATGACAACTATTCATGGCTGTGCTTGACATGTGGGCTACCAAATTTTAGTTCAATCCACCTTTTCCTCTCTCAGCAGCTACAGTGTTCTTGATGACCTGGACCCAGTCCTGACATCTACTCCAAGTAAGTCCGAGAAACGTAGCTCAGAAAAAAATAAAAATCACTCTCGCAAAATAAAAGTACTAAATGCTAAGTTCAGATCTGTAGTCAACAAAATAGGTGAGTTTAAAACTCTAGTAAACCATAGAGAAGCCTGACATTCTCTTACTGTTGGCACTGAAACATGGCTAACACCTGATATTAAAAGTAGTGAGTTTCTACCAGAGGGCTATACCATACACAGAGAGGATAAGTCTCACGGAGGTAAAAGAAGCAGAGGTGTCTTCATACTGGTAAGTAATCGCCTTATTTGCCTCACCAACCGAAATTCACAACAAACTGTGAAATTACTTGGATAAAGATTGAAATTGTTGGAGCCCAACCTCTTCATATAGGTGCTTATCACAGGCCACATGAACATGATGAAGACAGTCTAGAAGAACTCAGGAAGTCACTAGAACTAGTCAGGAAGAACAAAGGTAATATTTGGTTAATTGGAGACTTGAACTTTCCAAAGTTATCATGGGATGACAATATTCCATCCATCAATCAAACTTGCCAGTATTGCAGTATATATGAAATTTATTCATATCATTGATGATTTTAACCTCACACAAATGGTGACTCAACCTCATTCTTGACCTTTTTCTCACCACAAATGACACACTTATACACAAAGTTGACATAATCCCAGGTCTCAGTGACCATAACATTGTGTGCGACTTAAGGCCAAAACTGGTTAGGTCTAAACCACGCAAAGTCCATATCTACAGGAAAGCAGACTGGGAACTCCTTAAAATAAAAATGGAAAATTTTAAGAACAATTTCTTAAAAAACTACTTGGGTAAGTCTGTTCAAGAACTCTGGGATGACTTCACCCAGAACCTTAACAAACACCTTGATGAATGTGTACCATCCAAATTTATTAGAGGTAAGTCTTCTCTACCATCGATAACGCAAAACATAAGGCGAACCATAAGAAGTAGAAACAAGCTATACTGCCGGCAGAAGAAGACAGGCAACGAGGCACACAGAGATAAGTACTTGAAACGTCGGCACTCAGTGCGAATTAAAAAAAAGACTGCCTACGAATCATACTTGGAAGACATCATTGGTGTAAACCAGGAAGTTGAAGAACCCAAGGTAAATTCCAATTTTTTTTTCTCCTTTCTGAAAAATTCTCGTCAAGACAACCAAGGCATCCCTCCTCTACAATCTGAAGGTAAACTTATCACAGACACAACTGGGAAAGCAAACATTCTAAACTCACAATTTCAATATGTTTTCACTCCTAAATCCCCAATCAGCCTCAGTCAACTATACCAATTTAGCATCCAAAACCACATTGATAAAACTCACATCGAAATACCAACATTAAAACCCTCACTATCAAATAAAGCAACACTCATGCCAGACATAGACATAAGCACTACAGGTATTCTCAAACTCCTTAAGGATCTTAACCCAAACAAGGCAGCCGGGCCAGACAGAATTAAACCTCTAGTTCTCCAGGAACTACGAGAGCAAATATCGCCCATCCTGAATGTAATTTTCAGTTTGTCCCTAGAAGCAGGCCAGGTACCACAGGAATGGACTACTGCAAATGTAGCGCCTCTCCTCAAGAAAGGTGACAAGTCTCTTGCGGCAAACTACCGTCCCATATCTCCAGAGTTGTGGTTCCTTGCATACAAAAACGGTGAATGAATGATGAAAAACGGTGGAACTGGAGTTGTCGTTCCTTGCATACAAAAACGGTGAATGAATGATGAAAAACGGAGGAAATACAAAATTTCTTGATTTTGGTAGAGATTGGTTTTTACCACAGGGACCGGCACGGTGTTGGGATGGTGTTTAAATGGTTTGGTATAGAGTCCTAAAACCCCAAATATTGAAAACCCATATTACTAAGTATACATATTAATTTCGAAAACCCATATTACTAAGTATACATATTAACGTTAATATGTATACTTAGTAATATGGGTTTTCGATATTTGGGGTTTTAGGACTCTATACCAAACCATTTAAACACCATCCCAACACCGTGCCGACCCCCTGTGTTTTTTACCCTGATTTTATCTTTTTCACACTTTAATTTTAACACATCTTTCGCACTATTTCCTCACCGTTTCTTACTTTTAAACTTTTTATCTTGTCTACTAACAGACACAGGCGCGCAACCAGCTCAAACTTACCCGTGAGGGTGTGCAGTAGTATACAGAGATAGATAAATAGTGTATCTCTTGTTTCCACGGAAGATCTATCTATCTATCTATCTATCTATCTATATATACTGCATCACCCTCTTTCGAAGATTATGTGCAGGTGCGCGTCTGTGCAGTGTGAGTAAGATAAAAGGGGTAAAAGACGTCTTAAAAAAACAGGTGAAGGTGAAATAAAGATAATAGGGTTAACTGTTAAAAGTCTGAGCAAGACAAAGTGATTTTTAAAAGATAAAAACAGCGTTTCTTGTTTAAGGCATGGAGTGGGAGACGGTGCAAACGGCCAATTTGAATGAATCCAAACTTGGAAGCTTTGCTATGTCTGCTGGCAGTCTGTTCCACTGTACAATGGCGAGCGGGGAAAATGAATACTTATAGTAGTCAGCAGAGGTGTGAATCTGTCTATAAGCCAGGGGATGGGACTGTCGTGATATTCTCGTGGGTTGCGTGACATATGGTGGCATTTCTATGGCAACAAGTCCATGTATGATTTTGTAGAGGAGACATAGTCGGGAGTCACTACGTCGGTCTTCTAATGATCGCCAACCTAGGTCACTGAGCATGTATGAAACACTGGCGTAATACGAGTAATTATTTAGCGTCCAGCGAGCTGCTCTGCGCTGTACCATCTCCAACTTGTTTATATTTGTCTTAGTATATGGACTCCATACAGGGGAGGAATATTCAAGTAAGGGGCGCACAAGGGTCTTGTATGCTACTTCCCGTATATCTTTGTTTTGTGATCTTATGTTTCGCTTTACAAAACCTAAAGTCCTATTTGCAGTGGATGTTGTTCTTTGGATATGGTCATTCCAGGTGAGGTTGCTGCTGATGTCAATTCCAAGGTACCTGGAACTACTTACCGTTTCCAGGATCTGGCCGTGGAGGATATACTGGGATGGTATTGGAGTTCTTGAGCGTGTTATATGTATAGTAGTACACTTACCTGGATTGAACTCCATGTCCCAATCAGTTTCCCACTGTTCCATGCGGTTTAGGTCCTTTTGTAGGACTTCAGCATCTTGGAGGTTTGTCACTGCTAAATAGAGTGCTGTATCATCAGCAAAGAGCCTCACCTTTGATATGATGTTCTCTGGCAGGTCGTTGATGTACGCAAGGAATAATATAGGCCCTAGGACTGATCCCTGTGGTACTCCAGAAGTGACTGGAACTTCTGAGGACTTGTCATTTTCAAGAATGACTGTTTGTGTTCTGTTGGACAAGAATGCCCTAATCCATTGAAGGATATAACCTCTGATGCCGAACTGGTGCAGCTTAAATAGGAGCTTCTCGTGACTTACCTTATCAAATGCTTTACTAAAGTCTAGTAAGATAAGGTCTGTTTGTTTGCCAGTTATGGCGTTTCTTGAAAGTTCCTCGACCAGCATTACCAGTTGGGTTTCACATGACCGCTTAGAGCGGAATCCATGTTGCATATCATAGAGAATGTTATTCTGGTCTAGGTGTGAAACAAGGTTTGTAGTGATTATATGCTCTAATACCTTACAAAGGATACATGTCAAGGAAATTGGCCTGTAATTTGAGGCTAGACCTTTATCGCCTTTCTTGAATAGGGGGCATACATTTGCATCTTTCCAGTCCTTGGGTACTGTACCTGTATCAAGAGAACGCTGAAAGATTACCTTTATGATGGGGGCAATGGACTCACGGAGATGTTGAAGGACTAGTGGTTTTAGCCTATCTGGTCCTGCGGCCTTGTTGGGGTTTAAATCTTTAAGTAATTTCAGGATTCCATTGTCTGAAATAATAATGTCTGGCATAATAGTAAACTTACTGATGTTTTTTTCTGGAATTGAGGAAGGAGATAGCCTACCTGTGTCTACTTGGTTCTGGACCGCAATTTGGGCAAGTTGTGCTAGACTAAGCGGGGATTTAGGCGTGAAGGCGGACTGAAATTGCATGTTTAAAACATCTGCCTTTTCTGTATTTTCTGTGTACAGCTTACCTTCTTTTTTGAGTGGCGCTATTCCCTTTGAGTCTTTTTTGGCGTTATTTAGGAGGGAGTACAACCTTTTTGTTGAATATGTGGGAGGGTTTCCTGGCTCATTCGATTCTGTTTCGGATATTCCCAGAATTTCGCTGATATAACTATCATGTGCTTGTTTCAGCTTTTGCTTGACCAGGTGCCGCATGTCTATAAAGTCATGCCTGTCTCTTGTCTCTCTACTCAACTTGTACTTCTGGAAGAGGCTGTCTCTTTTCCTGATGTACCTCCTAATTTCTTGGTTCATCCAGGGGAGTGATGGCTTACTACTTACTGTTCTGTTTGGGACATATGTGTCTATACCTTTTTGTAGTGCTGTCTTGAAGTCTAGCCATAATCTGTTTATGGATTTAGATTCATGGTCTACCATAAAGTATTTCTGGAACTCCATCATGTGGTCTGATAGGCCATTCCAGTCAGCTTTTTTGTAGATCTGCATCACTCTCGGTCTTTGGTAACTTACTTGGGGTTTAATGTTTACTTCTGCATAAACAATGTCGTGGTCCGAGATTCCTGGTAGTATCTCAACTTTACTTACAAGGGTAGGGTTGTTTGTTATGAATAAGTCCAGGGTATTTTCCAGTCTTGTGGGTTCGCTCACCATTTGAGAGAGGTTATAATCATCCAGTAGATCTGTAAAATCATCATATAAGTTTATGTACTTACAGTCATGCTCTATGGTTGGTATACTGTCATCCCAGGTGAACTTTGGGTAGTTAAAATCGCCCAGTATCCATATATGACCGTCTGATCGATTTACCTGTTCTATTGATTTTTTAAGTTCCTCGTGGCTTACAGCATCTGACTCATGGGGTCGGTAGTATGCTGCAACATGCAATGGTTTTGATCCCACCATTTCTTCAGATGTATTGATATATGTCAAACGCAGGACCCTATGTCTATGTTCCTGATCAAAAGGCATCACATGATCACTACTAGGTTGATATGTATAACAAGTTCCATGAAGGGTATTGGGTTTAGGAAGTGTGACGGATGGACGTCATAACCACGCAAATTTCGCGTTTGGACTTTGATGACCATGCCGATTCAGTTTCAGGATTGTATTCGTTAAAATATTATTAAATCTTAATTTTTCAGAAGTATGCTATTAAACTTCTATGTAACTCAGATGGTGTAAGCATAGCTTTTTATTTTTATTTACAAATATTTCAGATTACTGTGAATCAGATATGTTTACAGATATAAACAACCTCCTGAATATATCTCCGCAATGTTTTACGTCTCGACATTTCGTCGCAATTTGCGAGTCAAATACAGATAGCTCGTTTTTGATACACCATTTTACATCCTATTTCTTGAAGCAAAAGTCCAATGTGGTTCTTCTAAGTTTTTGCCAGTCATTTAATCATTTTAATAGTGTAGGTAACAAAATTGGCAATAGTTTGGCAACAGCGAAGGAAATTGAGCAGTTCTTATTCATAGAAGGCCTAAAACTTTTGGGGAATGCAGTAAATGACAGTGTATTAAAGGGAGACAATTCTTGGAATCCATGCGTAAATGTTCACGGAAAAATAAATATAAAGGCTTTGTTTGACATGCTTAAGCCTAGTTTAACAAGTGTGGGTACTGACAAAAGCATGAAAACAGTTCTGATCATTGATAATTTGTCTGTACTTCTTGATGTGGGAATTGCTTTGAAAGACGTGATAGCTTTAATTCAGTATTTAAAGAAGTTTGTCACTGATGTTCTTGGAGGGAGTCTCATCATTGGTGTGAATAACGACCTTGGTGCTGATGACGAGGAGGGAAGTTTGATCTGGAAGTTCATGCAACACTCTGCAAATCTGTGTCTTGAAGTATGTGGACTTGACAGCGGGTACTGTCGCGATGTTCATGGGCAGGTATAGAATTTTTACCTAATATCCACAGGTTGCTTATCGTTGCTTGGTTGTTGGGAACTAAAACAAAAATTTAAAAAAGAAATTAAAAATTAATTTTTTTTTTATGTATTAATTGTTGAAAACAAACATATTTTAAATTTTCTTGAATTTTTTTTGCAAAGTACTGTAGTTAGATACAATATGTACAAAGTGTGAATCTCTGTCTGGTCAACATTTTTACCTAACTGTGTTTGTTTTCATCAATTATTTTTACTGGTCATAATTCTTAGAATTATCCACAAATCTGGGCTGGTTGGAACCGCAGATGTACGTCATTCTCGAAACCGAAAACAATTTCATCAAACCGTTTTTCTGTGAAAAGTCAAAATGCTTCGAAAAAACGTGATTTCCTAGAAGGTATATATGATTGTGGAACAAATCAAAACACATATTCACCGTTATTTGGTGGCGATTTTCCGAATGTACCAGGAACAATCAATTCAAACCAAGATGTTTTCAACAGCGGAACAAGCAATATGCATAAATACCTCGAAGAATAAGAGAGCTTTCTGTAATCACCCCGGCATCGGCGTCCCACATCAAGGTTTGCGTGTAAACTGTGTTTACAAGTCTATATTTCTTACACTTTTTATCCTAGCACAACCAAATTTGGCCATGGGCTTCCTTATAGCATTATCTTAAGGGCTGCATAAGCAATTTTGGTTCCTGTAACCCATGGGCTCCCATGGAACCCAAATTATGATAGTCCATAAAATGTGTCCCATTACACATCGAATTTTGCGTATAAGCTGTGTTTACAAGTCTATATCTCTTACATTTCTTACCCTAGCACAACCAAATTTGGCCATTAGCTTCCTTATAGCATTATCTTAAGGGCTGCTTAAGTAATATTGGTTCCTGTAACCCCTGGGCTCCCATGGAACCCAAATAGCCCTTAGAATGTATCTGTTTCACATGAAATTTTGCGTGTAAGCTTTGTTTACAGGTCTATATCTCTTACATTTCTTGTCCTAGCTGAACTAAATTTGGGAATTGGTTTCCTAAGGGTTGTGTAAGTAATTTTGTCTTGTGCAAATTCTGGGGTCCCATGGAACCCAAATTGTGATGGCCCATAAAATATGCAATAAAGGCAGATCTAGGTTTGCATGTAAGCATGTATATATCTATAATTTTGGTTTGGGATTTCTTATAGCATTATGCATCTTATTTATGCTTCACCCATATTGGGGCATGGGCTCTCTCTCCCACCCCACTTTTTTTTTTTTTACATATTTCTGTCAATTCTTACAGCCCCCCTTCCCCTCCCCCACTCCCCGCTCCCCTCATCTCACCCCACACACAAAGAAACGATATATATATTATTTTTTTTACATATTTCTGTGTTGTTTTAGTCAATTGTTACACATAGCTTCTTAATCATATATATGTTGCCCCCTCCCCACCCCACACCGCCTCTCCCCCGCCTCCCTATCCCCCACTCGATTTTTTTTTTTTTACATATTTCTGTGTTGTTTTGGTCAATTCTTACACATATATGTTGCCTCCTCCCACCTAGAACTTTTTTTTTTTGTTACATATTTCTGTGTTGCTTTTGTCAATTCTTACATAGCTTCTTACACATATTTTTGCACTACACCACCCCCTCCCTACCAAGATGGCCACCACGGCTAAAAATACATTTTTAAAGAACAAGTTTGTAGCGACTACTTCTTGAAAACTCTTAAGTGATATTGATATGGGACTTTTTCTAAAATGATCAGCATGACATGATGTTGGTCCTTGTCTAAAACGTTTTGATTCATCGTTAAATGTGGCTGCAGCGGCCATCTTTGTTTACATTATTTAGTAAAAACTTGTAGCGACTACTCCTCTAAAACTACTAGACGGATTTCCATGAAACTTCACAGGAATGTTGCTCTTGATATCTAAATGATCCTAGCAACATTTCATGTTGGTGAGAAATTCAAGATGGCCGCCACAGCTAAAAAATAGATTTTCAAAAAACTTGTTTGTAGCGAGTACTTCTTGAAAACTATAAGTGATATTGATATGGGACTTTTTCTAAAATGATCAGTATGGAATGGTGTTGATCCTTGTCAAAAATTATTTTGATGGGACGTTAAACATTGCTGCCAGCGGCCATCTTTGTTTACATAGAGTTATATAGGTATTATACCACTAATTATTTTCCCCATAGACTCCATTGTTAAAGTGTCACATATTAATGATTTGCTGCAGATTCAACACAAGTATGGATAATGCATCAGTGTAATGTTCATATAGAAAACTAATTTTCCACTTGAAAAATCAACAGAAAAGGTGGGGTCACAAGACATGTAAGAAAGTTCTTGTTTGTTTACTAAACAGGTCAAGGGTACAGCTGTTTTCATTGACTGACTGTTTTCATTGCTCACATAGTGTAAGCATAGAGTCGAAATTTCGAAAATGTTCATCAGTGATCCAGTAAAACATTAATATGCTTCTTATACATACAACCACAAAATGGAATAGGAATGGGCAGTTTTCCCCTACTTATAATGCCCGTTTTCATCAAAAAAGGAGGGATTACTTTTTATTATAGGAACTACATTCGACTACACCTCGGAGGCTTACATCTACACCTCGGAGGCTTACATGTAATTAATGGTGGTAAACCTATAATGAAAACTTGTAGCGACTACTCCTTGGAAACTACTTGACGGATTTTCATGAATCTTCACAAGAATGTTGCTCTTGATGTCTTATTGATCCTAGCAAAATTTCAGGTCGGCCGGAAATTCAAGATGGCCGCCACGGCTAAAAATAAATTTTCAATAAATAAGTTTTTTAGCGACTACTTCTTGAAATATATAAGTGATATTGATATGCGTCTTTTCCTAAAATGATCAGTATGACATGATGTTGATCCTTGTCGAAAATTATTTTGACTCAACATTAAACATGGTTGCCAGCGGCCATCTTTGTTTACATAGAGTTATATAATGAAAACTGGTAGCGACTACTCCTCTGAAACTATTTGACGGATTTTCATGAAACTTCACATGAATGTTGTTCTTGATGTCTTATTGATCCTAGAAAAACTTCATGTTACCCGGAAATTTAAGATGGACGCCACGGCTAAAAATAGATTTTCAAAAAACAAGTTTGTAGTAACTATTACTTGAAAACTATAAGTAATATTGATATGGGACTTTTTCTAAAATGATCAGCATAACATGGTGTTGGTCCTTGTCGAAAATCATTTTGATTCAATGTTAAACATGGCTGTCAGTGGCCATCTTTGTTTCATAGAGTTATATAATGAAAACCTGTAGCGACTACTCCTCTGAAACTACTTGACGGATTTTCATATAACTTCACACGAATGTTGCTCTTGATGTCTTATTAATCCTAGCAAAACTTCAGGTCGGCCGGAAATTCAAGATGGCCGCTACGGCTAAAAATAGATTTTCAAAAAACATGTTTGTAGCGACTACTTCTTGAAAACTATAAGTGATATTGATATGGGACTTTTTCTAAAATGATCAGCATGACATGGTGTTGGTCCTTGTCGAAAATCGTTTTGATTCGTGTTAAACATGGCTGTCAGTGGCCATCTTTGTTTACATAGAGTTATCTAGTAAAAACTTGTAGCGACTTCTCTGTAACTACTCAACAGATTTTCATGGAACTTCACAGGAATGTTGCTCTTAATGTCTAATTGATCCTAGCAAAATTTCGGGTCGGCAGGAAATTCAAGATGGCCACCATGGATAAAAATAGATTTTCAAAAAAAATCAGATTTTCAAAATACAAGTTTGTAGCGACTACTACTTGAAAACTATAAGTGATATTGATATGGGACTTTTTCTAAAATGATCAGTATGACATGATGTTGATCCTTGTCAAAAATTATTTTGATTTGACGTTAAACATGGCCAGCGGCAATCTTCGTTTACATAGAGTTATATAATGAAAACTTTGTTTACATAGAGTTACATAATGAAAACTTGTAGTGCCTACTCCTCTGAAACTACTTGACGGATTTTCGTGAAACTTCACAGGAATGCTGATCTAGCTATCAACAACCTATCAATAGAGCTTCAAGGTCATTGACCTCTTGTTAAAAAACAAGTTTGCAGCGACTACTTCTTGAAAACTAAAAGTGATATTGATATGGGACTTTCTTCTAAAATGATCAGCATGACATGATGTTGGTCCTTGATAAAAATCGTTTTGATTCAACGTTAAACATGGCTGCAGCGGCCATCTTTGTTTGTATAGAGTTATAAAGGAAAATCTTGTAGCGACTACTCCTCTGAAACTACTTTACAGACTTTCATGAAACTTCACAGGAATGTTGCTCTTCATGTCTAATTGATCCTAGCAAAGTTTCAGGTCAGCCGGAAATTCAAGATGGCCACCATGGCTAAAAATACATTTTTAAAGAACAAGTTTGTAACGACTACTTCTTGAAAACTATAAATGATATTGATATGGGACTTTTTCTAAAAATGATCAGCATGACATGACGTAGATCTTTGTCGAAAATTATTTTAATTCTATCTTGATCATGGCTGCCAGTGGCCATCTTTGTTTACATAGAGTTATATAATAAAAACTTGTAGCGACTCTGAAACTACTTGACGGATTTTCAGAATGGCCGCTATGGCTAAAAATAGATTTAAACTAAACATATTTGTAGCGACTACTTCCTGAAAACTATAAGTGATACTGATTTGGGACTTTCTCTAAAATGATCAGAATGACACAATCTCATTAAAATCAGACCCTTTATCAAGCTACAATACTACTCTACACTACTAGGGATCTGACAACACTGCTTTGGATGTCACGTCAGATTGACCTTATGATTTATAGCCAATCAGATTTAAACTTACAAATCTTGCCTTATGGTTACAATTAAGGCATACTTTCTGAAATTCTGCAAAGTTAGAAGTTATGTGATACATAGAATCTCACATTTATGCTAGTATATTATTAGCTCTATTGACCGAAGGCCAGCAGAGCTCTACTGACCAAAGGCCAGCAGAGCTTGTGCGATGGCGAGGTGTCCGCCATCCGTCCGTTAATTTTCATTATTTGTTAATTAATCAAATCTATACAAAACTTTACCAGTGTCTTCATATCAATGAAAGCTCGGATGAGTTTGAAAACCAGCCAGATCGGATTAATAACACCAGAGTTATGGCCCTTGTTTTGCTGACAAATGCCATATTAAGTCTTGTTTACACTCTAGTACCTTCATTTTGTATTTGGAACCTCAGATGGGTTTAAAATCTAGCCAGTTCGGATTAGTAACACTAGAGTTACGGCTCTTGTTTTGCTGAAAAATTCCTTATAAAATCTTGTTTACGCTAGCATCTTCATTTTGTATTTGATCTTTACGAAATTTGCCAGCATATTTATATCAATGAAAACTCGAATGAGTTCGAAAACAGCCAGATCAATCCAGTAGCATCAAAGTTATGGCCCTTGAATTATTGAAAAATGTGTTAACTTCTTGATGTCGACACACTAGCACCTTCATTTTTCATCCGATCTTTATCAAACTTTACCAGATTATTATTATCAATGAAAGCTCGGAAGAGTTCCAAAAACCAGCCAGATTGGACCAGTAACATTAGAGTTAATGCCCTTGAATTAACGAAAATTGCTATATTACCTAACTTGTCCAGATTATAAATATCAATGAAAGCTTGGATGAGTTCGAAAACCAGCCAGATCGGACCAGTTATTGACCTTGAATTATTGAAAAATGTGTTAACTTTCGATGTCGACACTCTAGCACCTTCATGTTTCATTCTGATCTTTTCCAAACTTTACCTGATTGTTATGATAGGGCCTTCATATTGCCGTATTTTAGCAAAACATTGCAGGGATGATCAGTACCAAGCCTAGTTGTGCATATCGTCACATTGTTCCGGTTGAATGATTTTTGGCGGAGTTATGGTTCTTTAATGGTTTTAATACACATAATTTGCATGGGCTAGTTCTGCTGAACACCTGGCCGGATTTCAACGAAACTTGGCAGCCTAGTTGTGCTTATCATCGCCGTGTTCCGGTTGAAAGGTTTTTGGCAGAGTTATGGCCCTTTAAACGTTTTAATACACTAACTTTGTACAGCCTAGTTCTCCTTAACCCCTGGCTGGATTTCAACGAAACTTGGCAGGAATGATCAGTACTAAGCCTAGTTGCGCATATCATTGCCATGTTCTGGTTTAATGATTTTGACAGAGTTATGGCCCCTTATACACAAACCTTTATCTGGACTAGTGTTCCCCGAACCTCTGGCAGGAATATTCAGTACCAAGCCCAGTTGCGCATGTCATTGTCGTATTCCGGTTGAATGATATTTGATGGAGTTGTGGCTCTGTAAAAAGTTTTAATACACAAACTTAGTTCTCCTCAACCACTATTCGGATTTCAACGAAACTTGGTTGCGTATATCATTGTCTTGTTCCGGTTGAATGATTTTTGGTGGAGTTATGACCCTTTAAAGGTTTTAATACATAAGTTTTGTCCCGACTACTTCTCCTGACCCCTGCCTGGATTTCCATGAAACTTGGTAGGGATGACCATTACCAACCCTAGTCGCACATACCTTCGTCGTGTTCCCGTTGAATACTTTTTGGCGGATTTATGGCCCTTTCTCCTGTACTAAACACAACCCCTAGTTCTAATTTAGTATGGTTATAACCGCCTGCATAAAGGGGCCTCTCTACTGGCGGTCAAAACCTATTTAAACAATTGTTGTACCTCGAGTCCCTAAATAACCATACCAAATTAGAACTAGGCCTCTTGTTAGCATGGGTCAAGGATTTAAGTTTCTGTTGTGGGTGTTGTTAGTTTGTGTGTATTTTTGCAATGTTTTAAAAGAAGTACTGATGGAAATTTTATGACGACAACCCTTGATATAAGAGTCGTTTTAGCCAGTAGAGCGTAGTAGGTCCTCTTGGGCCTCTTGTGTTAAATATATAATATACTGTATTAGGAACTTGGGTTAAACTCATGGTTTCCGCTCAATAATTTTGGTAGGAATGAGTTATTGCGATGCAACTTGCAGAGTAGGTAGCTTATATGGAAAGGAATGTCGGGATTGCATTTGGGGCCACTGGGGTCAAGGTCAAGATCGCTGTTAATAAAAGTAGAAAAATGGTTTGCGCTCAATAACGTTTGTAGTGAGGTATTGTGACGAAACTTACTAACTAGGCAGCTAACTTCTGTGGAAAGGAAGGTTGGGATTGAAATTGGGGTCACTGGATTCAAAGTCAAGGTCACTGTTATTAAAAATAGAAAAAATAATTTCTATTTCTGTTCAATAACTTTTGTTAGGAATGAGGTATCGAATGAAACTTGTAGGGTATGTAGCTTATAAAGAAAGGAGGGTTGGGATTGTGTTTGGGGACCATTGGGGTCAAGGTCATGGTCGCTGTTACTAAAAATATATAGAGAAAAATGGTTTCCACTTAATAACTTGTGTTTGGAGTGAGATATTGTGACGAAACTTGCTGGGTAGGTAGCTTCTGTGGAAAGGAAGATTGGGATTGAACTTGGGTCACTGGGTTCAAGGTCACGGTCACTGTTACTAAAAATAGAAAACTGATTTATGCTCAATAACTTTTGTTAGGAATGAGGTATTGCAATGAAACTTGCAGGGTATGTAACTTATATAGAAAGGAGGGTTGGGATTGCATTTGGGGCTACTGGGGTCAAGGTCCTGTTATTAAAAATAGAAAAATATTTTGTCTCAATAACTTTTGTTAGGAGTGAGGTACTGCTGCAAAACTTAATGAGTTGGTATATTTTATGGAAAAAAATGTTAGGATTGCATTTTGGGTCACTGGGTTCAAGGTCAAGGTCACCATTGCTAAAAATAGAAAAAATAGTTTCTGCTCAATAACTTTTGTTATGAGTAAGGTATCGCACTTTTTGTTGAACCCGTTTACGGATCTCGACTTAGTGATCAAAATGTCATCTAGGTGTATGTGTGTCAGTTTGTCCGTCCGTCCGTTAGACCATGCATCCGATTAATATCTTCTTTGTTAAATATAGGATTTTCACCAAACTCCATCAACATGTTCATATATGGATCCAAAATCCGGGTTGCTGTGACCTACTTTCGATGAAATATATGTCACGGTCTCCGCTATGGCATGTGTATCTATTTCTTTCTTGCAGGATTTTCACCAGACTTCATCAGGATAATCATATTCCTTATATACATCTAACATCATGTGCAACATTTTGGGTCGTTTGTGACCTACTTTCAACGAAATATAGTCCTGTCCGGACTTACCTCTTTCTTGCAGGACTTTCACCAAACTTCACCAGAATGTTCCTTATACATGTATGCATCCTACCTCATTTGCAAAATTTTGGTTTGTTGTGACCTACTTAGGACAAAATTTAGGCCATGTCCGGTCTCCGCTATGATAAGCGTATCTTGCTTTTTTCTCGCAGGACCAAACTTCACCAGAATGTTCTTTATATACATCTAACATCATGTGCAGAATGTCTGGTCGCTGTGACTTACCTTTCACAAAATATAGGTCATGTACGATCTCCGCTTGAACATGCTTGTTTTTTTCTTTCAGGATTTTCACCAAACTTCACCAGAATGTTCCTTATATGCATCTAATGTCATTTGCAAAATTTCAGGTCACTGTGACATACTTTGAAAAATATAGGTCTCGTCCAGTATCTGCTGCGACATAAGTATCTTGCTTTTTTCTCGCAGTATTTTTACCAACCTCACCAGAATATATGAATCTGACATCATGTACAACATTTCGGGTGGCTGTAACCTACTTTCGACGAAATATAGGTCACATCTGGTATCCGCTACAACATGCATAATTTGACCTTGATCCCATTGACCCCAACTGCAATTCAAAGCTTCCGTTCCAAATAAGCTACCTACCCTGCAAGTTCCATCGCAATACCTCATACCTAACAAAAGTTATTGAGCGGAAACAATTTAAAAGCCTCAGTGTTAATGGCATTAATTTAATATGTTTTGGGATTGACATTGATTTTGGTCAAATAAAAAATCTGGACCTTTATAATAGGGCTTCTTGTTTAAAAGAAGTACTGATGGGTATTTTAGGACGACAACCTTAGATATAAGAGACATTTTAGCCAGTAACGCGTCCACAAGCCCTCTTGGGCCTCATGTTGAATTTATTAAACTCGTCAAAATTTATATGATGCTGGCAAGTTGTTGCATCATACATGTTTTGCCAACTCCTATAATAAATGAACTCTCATATAAGATCCCCTCTGCATTATAAGATACAGTGGGTTGAGGGCCGGGATATATAATCACTTGGGTTAAATGTCTGAATTTCATTAGGGTTAGGGTTATAGGAACATGTCTATTTAATTTAAGTTTCTGATTTACCTTTACCCTTTTAGCTGTACCGTAGCAAAAGTTCTGAAATTATTGTCCTATAACTGTGCATTTCTTTATAGTTTTTTTCTCCAATATTTGCATAATTTCATTGTTTCCTCAGAAGTGCCAAACTTTAACAAGTTAACTTATTTGATGATTGCATTTTGACTTTTGTCCCTAACATCTGTTATAACAGCAAATATTTGTGTCTTAGTTTATTGTGGCGGTATGAATTTTTCGTTTCAATGACGCACTTCATTCCGGTAGTAAGGAATACTTTTTTCTGAAAGGTGCTGCACTTAGTGATACATTTGCATGGACAAATGCACCAAATCAGTTCAACTCTACATTAATGTATGCTTATATGATACATCGTCAATCCTGGAACATTTTAAAACAATGAGATGTGCTGAGAAAATTGAATTTAAACTTAAAATTATTCTTTATTACGAACGATTCTATAACCCCAATGTACTGTAGTTGATTTTTCCAGTGAGCTTATAACCTTATTAATTCACTATTTTTTCTGTTCTTCTTTTTTAATTTAGCCTTACTACCACATGATCTTTCTTTTTCCAGTTAACTGTCAGCTGGCCCAGTACCACCAGTAGCAGGAATAAATCGGAAGTAAAGACGTCTCAATTCAAACTGACGGACAAATCATGTGCTTTGTTTGCTTCTGGAATGTCTTCTGCTGTCTTATAAATAAAACAAAAGCAAAAGAGCTCATGTTGTTATGATTGAGTAGATGCTGCTAGTTTACATATTTCCCACTCCATTTGTAAATGTTTGGATTTCTGCACATGAACTTAATTCTTTGTACTTATAGTCCATCGTCGATGAGTCCTGCTATGTACCTTAGACAGTTTGGACAGAATCGCGAAATGTTGAACATCCGTTGCACTTAAAGATAACATACATAGCTTCTTTTTAAGATTCATTTTCAGTTTTATGTTTAAAAAAGAGCTGTTGTTAGTAGGATAAAGGTCAAGGTTAAGGGTGACATTGTTCTTGTGATGCATGATCCACGATGGCAAGATTCCGCAGTACTGCATTTCCACTCGTCATAATTATATGGCCTAACATATGCTAAAAATGAAAACACCATTCAAACAAACAGAAAAGTCAATTAACTTGTAAAGGATTGCACCCACCTTCTTCAAACTTGATAGTTTGATCCAGATTGTCTCACTCTGTGGTGAGAAGTTGATCCATATTGATTTTGGCATCATTAGGGCAAAGGTCAAGGTCACTGTAAACTTTTTTTCTGCTCATTAACTTGTGAAGGATCGCGCCCACTATCTTCAAATTGTATTGCTCGATTGTCCTGGTATGGCAATGAGTCGTACTGAATCTGGGTTCTGTAGGTCAACAGTCCAGGTCACACTGTGATCCTATAATGGAAAATTGTTTCTGCTCCATAACTCTTGTAGGATTGCATCCCCTGTCTTCAAACTTTATAGTTAGATTGTCCTTGCTGAAATAAGCGCATGGAAAGCGATAAAAGTGTTCTGAATTGAATTCAATTGGATGTTGTTAACGGCTCATCAACCCAGTATAGGTTATTTAGAGCCGCCCCAGGTAGAGGGGAAGGATACATAGGAACCCTACTCTTATTATCGAATAGATTCCTATGGTTCTTTAACGTGCTCGGGGTATAGACCGATACACGGAACCACCGGGTTCATCCGACGGACGAGGCTAAGAGAAAGTGTCTTGCCCAAGAACACACCGACGAAACTGATTGAACCCGGGCCTCCGGTTACAAATCGGCCGCGCTACCGAAAGCGCCACGCCAGCCCTTTTAGTTGAATTACTACGCCTTGCACAAAAGAGTTTCCCCATTTTTTGACCAGCGAAGTCGGTAGCGACATCACAGGCATTTCCGCACCCACTGACCTCGATCGACGGTTCACCTCGTGAGA